>JAOEHT020281331.1:0-10399 GCA_025448195.2 Parazoanthus atlanticus
AGTTAAGTTACGTTCTGCACCCCTTCCCTCTCGACTTCGAGTCACTAGTCCGTCCATGGACAAGGACGTTAAGCCGTTGGTCTAGTCTCTCGATGTTCTATCGGGGGACTTAAAAGAACCCACACACTTGTCGATAGGATTAGGCTAGTGCCGGTGTTGTGGACTGTCAACTCCTTCCCTATAAAGGGCCTGCTGTAATTGGGGAAACCTGTAATGAAATGAAAAGAAAATAGAAATACTAGTCAACACCCCCAAAATCAAAATAGCTCTGCGATCCCTGGTATAGCCACCCAAATTATATCAATATTCGAAGGATACTTGCCCAGACAGTTGATCACGCATAGATTGATTGATTGCTTAATTCAATCGTTCATTCATTCATTTACTCTTACATTCATTCATTCATTCATTCATTCATTCATTCATTCATTCATTCATTCATTCATTCATTCATTCATTCTTCCTTTCGTTCGTTCATTAACTGTTTCATCAAAATTTGGATAAATTGTAATCTTAGTGTTCAGTTTTGTTAGCTGGTTCATGCATGGTCCCCCGGGGGGTACTCAACCTTAGTTTGGGTAGAGGGGTTCTGCCCAGACACACAAACCCTGACCCTGTTTATGGGGAAAATTCTAGGAAATTTATATCCTGTTTATGATTTTCAGCTCAAATTTCACACATTCATTCGCTAAAACACGAAATCTTTAGCTCCTGTTTATGATAAATTTTCGAAAATCCAAAAATTATTATATACCCTGTTTATGGTCGAGAAAGAATACCCTGAAGGGCGGCACGTCCCCGTATAGCTTATATAAGGGAGTACCCCCCCCCCCCGGGGAATGGACGAGTCGGAAAATATTGTCTCAACGTGATCATTTTATATGGTCGTTAAAGGAAAACAAAGAGAAAACCACTCCTAGCTGGCTGGCCTCAGTTAACTCAGTTATATAAAAGACGAGGTCGAGGTTTTTTATTTTTGATACCCAAGTGTAATAAAAAAAACTATCGACTCTGCTGGAAAGAGCATGTTAGAATTAGCAAAAGGATCTATTCTTAGCTTGCTATCTTGAATAGGGTAAAGTCCAGTTGCAAAGTAGAACAAAACTTTTTGTAGACATTGCTGTGGCGATAAGAATTATTGCGCAATACTTGCACTACCGAAGTGCCACAAATGTCTTTAAAAATATTGTTTTTTACTTTGCAATAACCTAACCTCTAGAACAAATAGCAAGCTAAGTACTTTTGCTATTTTTAACATCATGCTCTTTCCAGCAGTCTCGGTTTTTCGGCTTACCGACTTGAGTATCAAAATATATAAAAACCCAACCTCTCCTATTTTCATTCTCTTCTGTATCAAAGTTAATTTTGTACAAAAAATATACAAGAAAAATTTACAAACTTCTTGAAATATGGTCAGCAATTATTTTTGAAAATCTCACAGGCAAAAGAGCCAGGCAGGGCGGGCGAATAATGATCACCTGCCAAATATGGCGTGTCACGTGAGATGGGCCTCATCTCCCAGAAATCATTGTTGTCGAAGGTTTTCTCGTAGGTAGCTGCGCTCAACTCAGCACACGCCCTTGAAAGACCAGAGGTTGAGCATTTTACAGGAATAATTTCGTCAGTTCGCTAGTACTCGCTGCTCCGATTGGGGCTCGAGTGAGTCGAACAACAATCTTAGCTGCTTTTGGAACCGTCGCCGCGAAGATTTTGGGCGATCGGGGGTGAATTTCGCTTCTAGAATGGCTTGTTGTTTGAGCGAAGAAGCGAAGGAACAGAAAAGAATTAATGCCGAAATCGAAAAGCAACTCAAGGCTGATAAACGTAATGCCAGGAGAGAGCTCAAGCTTCTCTTGCTTGGTGAGCAAACGTCGTGTTGTGTTCTATAAAGCTATATATATTTTATAAAATTTACGTTGAATAATATTCGCGGCATTCTATTCTAAGCAGGTAGTTGCCTCGCCGTATGCGAGCAAGCTATAGAGTTCAGTAGCTTTTGGTTGTTTATATGTACGCAAGTGTGTCGCTTTGTATGTGAACACAGTATGTTATTGCCAGTGTAGTTCTGAGCAATAGTCTTGGACTTTTTGACGTCGTTTCGTCGAATTATGCCCAAGCGCGAGTCGTTACCAAGCTAGGACGCGACGGGCCTGAAAGGAAGAAAGTGCATTCTCTGCAGTGTGTTGTTTGGGTTAGATTTGAAGGTTATCCGAGAGCGAACAACCGACTGTAATGTCTTGTCTTGTATTGAATCGGGGTTATAAATGACTCATATTTTCTCGTGAATCTTCGTAGGCACTGGAGAGTCTGGCAAAAGTACGTTTATCAAACAGATGAGAATTATTCATGGCCAAGGATATAGTGATGAAGATAAGAGAGGTTATATTCCCCTGGTATACCAAAACATTCTGTCTGCAATGCATAGTCTGACAAGAGCGATGGAAAATTTGAGAATACCATATAGAGATTCATCGAACCCGGTAAGTTGCTTTAATATATTTTTCTTTTCGATAAAAGATTGTGATTTTCTGCTAGCTCTTGTGTTGGATGTCCAAGTATGGTTCTGTTATAACTAAGGAGATTCAATTTAAAAACTTGATTTTCGTTGAGCAATTTTGTGATTTCTTTTGCTTCCCACAGGAACGGGCCAACTACATTCGATCGATCGACCCAAAAAACGTAACAACTTTCGAAAAAGATTATTATGAAGCTACAAAGAATTTATGGGCAGACGCTGGCATGCAAGAATGTTACGATCGAAGACGCGAATACCAGCTTTCGGACTCTGCAAAATAGTGAGTGAATTTCATTTTTTTGTGAACAATGTCCATCACATATGCATGTCTCGAATAGAAGTTCTGATCGACTGCACGATATGGGGTAGTCAGTGGGCTTTGTGGTAAAGTTCGCTTGGCATTATATAGCAGTCCACTTTTGAGGGGGTGGCAGTAATATCTAATTTTATCGGTTGTTGGGCATTCTGCTTTGGCGATTTTGCTTTGGCCGTATCTTGCCAAGCAAAGAACAAGCTATTGTCAACTTCGTGGTCGATGTATATTTTTTATTCGATGCTTGCGCTTTTGTTGTTACGAAATTCTATTCAAGTTATTCTGGATGAAAAAAGCCCAATCTTGATTCGTAAAGCTTTCAGTCAGTTCAGCTCGATGAAGAATTTTGTACAATGTCCGCTACTGGATTTTGTTGTCAAATTGAAATGGCCTCGTTGCAGAATGGTTGATTTTGTATTGTTCGACAGTCGAAAAAAAGCTTGCAATTCTTTTCCAGTATCCACCCAGGTATCTCTTAATTTTAAGTTAATCACAGCACAATATTGGAAATCAGTTTTCTGTTTTCATACTTGAGCAACCGATACTCGTAATAAGATTGAAACGTTTCTGATAGGCGAACAGTGAAATTTGTGTGTCCTGAACACAAAATTTTCGCTGGTCCTGTCGAGCAGTGCTGCATATTTAAGTTTCGTTTCCATTGCTTTGATTTCCCACGAAGAACGGAACTCCTCAGGTTTTAACTACTAGTTGGTGAACTTTCCTGAAAAGCGCTTTAGATGTTTGTCGAGGTATCACAAGTGACTTCGATCCTTTCCAATTCTATATTTCTATTTTGCAGTTACCTGACTGATTTAGACCGTATAGCCAAGCCAGATTATCTACCTACAGAACAAGATGTCCTTCGAGCAAGAGCTCCGACTTCAGGAATAATCGAATATCCCTTTGACTTGGAAACAATAATATTTCGGTAAGTTGATCGTGTAAACTTCTCTTCTTGATCAGACATGGTTGCATGTTCTTGTGGAGTTGCAGGTCAATTTACGATCGGCTTTTTATAGTTCTCCACGAATGACCTTCGAGCCTGCAGAAATTTCTTGATTGTTGAATAATTTTGAAGCACAAGCTAACATTAGTCAAAGCAAGCAGTGTTTTAGAGTATTTCATACTTTGGCAGACTGCAGGTTTTTTCAAGCCTATTCGTGATTACTTTTATGTACAAAGTAAACCGTTCTGCACATGGATATGATCACTGGTGCATGACGTGCTTAGCCAATCAGTTGCAAGCAATTGTGCTGTTCAGTTGCACAAAAGCATGCTTTGAAAATCACCGACTGGAAAATTTTTATATGAAACCACTTATATCAACTCCACTAGAGTCATGTACATTACTCATATCCCCACAAAGTTTATATTTTTATAGTGACATGTCTTACTCACTGTAATGCGCCTGCCAAACCACAAGCATGTTTGGAACACCTTCACGTTTGAAACATTTATAGACTGTTCATGATATTCTTCCTTTCTGTTTAATATTTGCAATTAATAAGTTATAGCGCAACTTTGCAGTTCCGTAACAGTATGATTATCTTGTAGTTTTATCCACCTCCAAGATTAGTTAATGTAATTTATAAAGCCAGTTGAAATTTGAGGTCATTTTAAGAAAGCCTGCTTCACTGTAAGTGCTGTGAAATGCCTCATGCTAATTTGGTTCATATATTGGAATGTTCTAGCCTGTTCAGGATTCAAAAGGGTCGTTTTCAAGTGTTATCAATACAGTATATTTTGCATACAGGTATATGGCAATTGTTACAATAGGCCTTTAGTTACTAAGAACCTTACATACAAGTAGATCGGTGTTGCAAAGTTAAATTTCCACTGCTTGCCTGACATGATCAATTCAGAACTACAGATATTTTAACTTTTAGAATACAAACTTCTAACTCCACTGTTTCCAGTTAGCACTCAGTCACAATACTCAAAATTAAGAGTCATACTTCAGGAAATGTCTAGTCATAAGAGAAACTAAAACCAGTATATCATTGAAGATCAAGATTACAGGACTTTAGTCTTTTCCACTGCCATGCCATTAGCCACTTGATTTGTTTGCCAAACAGTCATTTGTCACTGTTATAATTGTCTCATATTCTTACCCAACCCCTTCCCTTGAAACTAACAGAAGAAACAAAACAAAAATAGTGATAGATTACCCTAGAATTTGTTGGTAACCCTGGAGAATATCTAGCGAGCGACAGTCTGAGTGTTGTGAGCAAGTGCTAACCATTATTTCAAAAACTTCGATGTACAACGACTCTTCAGTTTTATCTTCAGTTGATACATAATTTATTGATAAATAGTAACTAATTGATGATTTATTTAGTTTTTGATATGATAAGAACTGTTTGCATCCGTTCCTGTGTCAATTTGCCCTCTGCGAGATGACAAACAGTTAGCTGGACATCTTAGCTAAGTGGGCAGGCCTGTCAATGAGAAAAACAGCATGCAAGTGGTACTTCGCACATCTTGCCTGACGTGCAATGACGTTTGGTGATTAAAGATTCAGTATCGCAGTAAAAAAGGAATTTTTTGATGAGTGAAGGAGAAACCCTAAAACTGGACATATCTGAGTGTTTCCTGACAAAAAAAAGTTTAATATAAGAGCTCGGTTAAAAAATCATAGCAAACTCTTTTACTCTTCGAAGCTAAATTGAGAAATGAATATATATATGTATGTCAATCTTCCATGAAACAAGTGTGAGCTTACAAATGATACTAAATAGCTTCATTCAAGTAATGTTATCTTAATCTTACAACATTGTAGACTCCACGAGAACTTCAATTTCATTCATGAATAAATTATGTTCATCCAAGTGCAATATTTTGCCAGAAGTATAGGTCACTGAATATGGAGATATATGTTTTCCTTTCAAACAGCAGGAAAATAGCAGTAAAGAGCTTCGATAAAACGTAAACAAAGGACTTCACATTTTTGTATTTAGTTGATCTGTTTTTGATCATGCCTAATTTCCATACTGTACTGGTCCCTTGCATCTTTGTTAATATTAATAATAATAACAATAATGAATTAAGCTTATATATGTGGTAAATTACTAGAAAACTCGTGTTGGAAAATTCATTTTAGTTGTACAGTCCTTTGTGTTGTTTGAATGTGTGTAGAAAAGTGCACATGTGATCACATGGCTCTCATTGACAGGCCCTGAGTGGGGTTTTCAAACACTTTTGGTTGTATTTTGAATTGTGTTACCATGAAATTTTAAAAATGAACCCATCTCCCACTGTCCCCCTAAAGTGAGTCAACTCCCAAAATAAGCACCTTCCCCGCCCCCCTCCCCCAAGATCAGGGCATCTGATATTACCTGATGGTGCTATTTCATATACCATGTTTACCCTTGTATAATGCGTATCCTGATTTTAAAGCCTGTTTCCACAAAAGAATGTTTTGATGTCATTCTACACTGCAAATAATTTATCTGATCAACTAACACGATATTCACTTGTGGCAATGCACAATCTTAAAAGGTCAGCTGTTTGGGGTATATTTTGCTATGTTTTATTTAGATGTTTACTGCAGTGCGATCTAACGTGACCCATTTTCACTATGTCTGTAACATTTTATGAATGAGGAAGCCTGGAAGAAACTAGACTTGCTGACCATGTGACAAGATTCAAGATGGCAGGGATTATTTGCACAATCTTTTTTCTTATTGAAATGATTTTGCTTTTGTGCAAGAAACCAGATGATAAATGAGTAAACTGAACTTGACAAAGCCTAAAGAAAATTTTTCTCGTAAATTATTTTGTCATCAGCTGCAGCAGATCTTGAATTGTGATTGTAAACCTATGAGAGTCTGTGATTCAAACCAGGGACTGAAGTGACAGATAAAGCTAGGCAAACATTTTTTTTTTCGTTTATTCTCTGTGTTCCTAAAATTTGCAGGGTTTGTACGGGTCATGGAAAACCTGGAAAGTCATGGAATTTTACAAATTCTTTTTCCAGGCCTGGAAAGTCATGGGATTTTGATTTGGGTCATGGAAAGTCATGGAAAATGAAAATTACCGGAAAAAACCTGGGTTAGTTAACTTCAGTGAGTGACATGAAACAGAAACTCATCAGATTTTACTTAGAGAAAGCTAGATACCAATGATATTAGACGTATAGGTAAATACATATCAGTATTTTCTAAAGACGCACTATATTCTTTCTTGAAATTATTTACTGTGCTGGAAAAATCTCAAATCGAGAATAGTTTTTGATATATTGCTAAGAAAGAGATGGTCAAAATTAGATCATGGAAAACTGCAAAAGGTCATGAAAAAAGTCATGGAAAGTCATCGAAAGAGTACGAACCCTGAATTGGGAGTTGTTCGACTTTGTATTTTCTTGTGTTTTTATACAAAGTAGCAAGGGATCCATGTATATTGTGCATCTTGATTTTGAAGGGAACATTTGTGGGAAAAAAATTGTGCATTATGCAGGGGTAAATACGGTAATTGGCCTTAATTTGCATCTGATCACATAATTTAGTAATTTTTGCATAATCCTGCATAATTCTTCAGAAAAAGCACGATATTACAAAATCGAAACAAGACTTCACTTTAGGCCAAAAAGAAAATGAGTATGTATTAACAAAGTAATGAATTCAAAGTATGATGTTGCAGCAACAAAGTCAAAAAGACAGCATTCAATTCTATCATAAATATCTAATAACTCTGCTTTCAACAATAAAATTACTTAGATGGCATTTGTAATCAGCTTTGAACCCCTTGTGCTGTACTTTAATATGGTACATGTAAGAGAAAAATACAGTGATTAGACCAGTGTGTGGCAATTTTTCTACAGGTTCAATAAATGGTAGTTAAACTTGGACAAAGTTAACTGCAACAACTAACAATGTCATAAATAATATAGAAATGTGAAACTTTATCTGTTTAATCTATATCATATTTAACAAGTCTTTGGGAGTCAAGGCTAACACTTCAGCATTAAAACAGGACGTCTCCGATTGGTTTCACAAATTGATGGTGTATAAAACGAGCCATGTGATTGGTTGAAGTGGAGACATGCTTCACTGGCATTAGTTCTTTGAAACAAAATAACAAACTTGCCCGTGTAAACAAATGTTCTTTTTTTCCAAGCACTATGCTGACCAAGCATATCTTTTTTGCATATTCACGAACTAATGAAGAAAACTATTTGAAAACTGCCAAGTTGTAGTCAATGTCACACAACTCAATCTGTTTGTAATATTATTATAATTTTATCATAAATGACCAAATGTGTGATTTTGTGATGAAAGCCACCAGCTATTCCACTTGGTTGGTATGTGCGCAGACGCAGTCGTGCAAACGAAAAGGAGAGATTTGCCCATGAATAGGTCCACTTGCAAAAGAACAGATAAGAAGTTAGTGGCAATAGTTCTTGAACCTTGATTCTCCAGAGCATTCCTGTACAAAGCTAGGAGATTGTGAATGTTCAGACCAATATATTTTTTAAAAGAAAATATTGGCCAAGTTCCTGAATCAGTAGTCTCAAAAGATGAACTAGTAGGAGTTGGAACAGGTAGAGTAGGAGTTGGAAGTTTATCGGGCTGGATATATTCACACAGACAGAGTAAAACCGTGGTTAGGGGCTCTTCATTTTTTATGGGGTATACTGGGTTGGACAAAAGGTATATGGGGGTTAGGAAAAACTTCTTGGTTTTTTGACAGGTGATAAAAATATTTTTGACAGAATATATGGGGTTTGCAAAATTTTAGTGGCTTTATTTCTAACATTCACCCCTGCAAGTATATTCCGCACAGAATGTGTGAGCCATAAAGTTCTCTTTTTATTTTCTCAGGAATAGATTTCTTCAGTGTGGTCTGAAATTCAAATATTGTAAAGAAAATTGCCTTTTTTTGGTTTGAAATAAGGTCAGTATAGCACACCTCCACTCATAATATGGGTGCAGGAATATCCCCATTTCCCCAGGAAAACTACAAACTGTTTTTAACTGTTTTTTTTGCTCTTAAGTTTAAAAAAATAATTTCAGTTTCTTACTTGGGTTTGAAAAAAGAGTGCTAGAAGTCATACGGGGCTTGGAATATTTGAGGGCTGATACTGCTGGGTTTGAAAAAAATGAAGTCTACTCAAAATTGTCCAACCCAGTATACCCCATAAATAAAGAACAGTTCCTTAAAAAGGGCATTGGAAATGAGATTAGTAAACATCGCTTGCGATGCTCTATGCCTTGTTTTGAAACCCATGGAAATGAACATGTCTGAAACAGACAACCAGCACAAAAAAGTGCTTTTGTTCAACGTTCCTGTTGTTCATATTGAAATTTTTTATTCAAAACACCTACACAAGACAATTTTCACAAGCAGAGACACAGTTTCATAGATCTATAGGTTTCTGGTTGACATCCTTTGGAAAGTAAATTATGAATATAATTCACATGTACACTGGAGCAAAAAGTCAAGCACAATCTGACTTGTTGATTACTCCACCGATGGATCAGTACACTCCTCTGATACGTGTGAACTGTGATAGATAAACTGACAAAGGTTTTGGGGTTCAACATTAAAAAATTATATGTATCTGAAAGTGGACGAAAGACTTGTAATTGTAGCATGATGTGTGTTATTGTTTGTATGCGACGATCAATGCAGTCGCTAAATTAAAGCTATCTCAAGTCATATTTTTGGTCAGTTCTGCAATTTAGCAACTACATGTTTATTTCCCCATCCCTTAAACTGGTCCACTCCATGTCTCTCTAATGGTATATTCATGCTACAAGCAAAACCTGATAAAGGTTTGTGCAGTCGGATGCACTTTTTTTGGATTTCTTGAAAAAGTGGACAGCCGACTCCGAGAAACGAGGTTAAATTGGTGTGGCTTTAGTTAGAAAGTTGTTCATAATAGGTATCATTTCATTGCATTTTAATCTTACAAACCTTTCAAAACACTGTAGAAATTGTAGTCCTGAGTTGTTTTCAAAAAACAAAACCTGATTTTCAATGCTGCTAAATACTCTGGCCATCCACTTGCTCAAACTTGACAGCTACCCAGCTGATTGCCAACTTGTGCTGGCCCAAGGATTCACATTTTGTCATCTGCTTCACACTGCAGAATCCAGGGATAGGTGGCGGCCCTAACAAGCCACTTGGCTCAGGAAGTTATGTAGCTACTAGTGCAGGTCCAAAGCAGGCAGGTAGTTAACTATTCCACAAAGGAGTTAGTACAGCAAAGTGCTTGCAAGTGCTTCGATGTCAAGGTAGAACGTATACCTGTAGGCCCCTCCCCCAATTAACCCTAGGAAGCTTTGGGAGGGGACAATTGGATTCCTGCTTGGTTTTTTTTGCCATTTGACTAATTGCTAAAAGCTTTTGCACCCGTGTATAATTTTCACCCCGATTTTGAAGCTTGTTTCCAAAAAATGTTTCAGTATCTGTCTTCACTGCAAATAATTTTCTGAAAAAATACAGCAGTATTCCAAAATCAAGCCTGTAACAGGGTTCACATGGTAATGAAAAGTCATGAAAAGTTATGGAATTTGAAAATGCATTTTCCAGGCCTGGAAAAGTCATGGAATTTGGAAAAAATGGCTAAG
>JAOEHT020281426.1:0-10398 GCA_025448195.2 Parazoanthus atlanticus
TTTTCGATCTGGCTGTTTTCATCATTTCTGACCGAGCACTCGTCTTGCCTGTTTAGACAAATCAGTTTCAAACAAAACCTCGTACGTTCTTTTCTGTTATCACAAGCCAGTAGCAGAGAATATGTATTTTGGAGGAAATTTGGCTATTTTATATTCAACCATTTCAAAAATACGAATTCACTGGAAGTAAACCGTTTGGTTGAGCCCAGTACCACTCTTTTATATTTATTAGTCACCATTCTCTCACGAACAACCGGCCGCCATCTTGAAGTGGGCGTAAAAAAAAATCGCCCTGTCCGGTTCTTCGCCTTCACTCAGTGAATCCAACCAGATAAGACGCAACAACCACTACCAATTACCCGGGCAGCGAGGAAAGTGTATGTCCTATTCAGCTTTACCCTCCCCGCAGATTCCTTTAAAGTTTAGCTTTCAAGGCATTTTTAAAACCATAGCGCATAGTGCATGGTCCTTCCGCAAACACTTGGAACGTTTTTTTGCGGCACAGTTTTTGTGCCGTTTCGAACTTCACTTCACTTTTTCTTGAATGCAACTTCGCGTACTACAACGATATACTTGCACCGCGTCAGTCAGCGGTCCTACAGTGATTGCAGAAAATGGCGGAACTGGCTGACCCCGGCGTCAGCAGTGTCCACAGCTTGCTGCGGAAGAGCATTCCAGTTCACATCAGTGCGAGGAACAAAGCTAAATTTATAAATGTTAGTACAAGTAAGAAACTGGATGTAATGTTCTTTATTAATGTGTCTAATTTTCCGGGAGGGTCTAACGAGGGAATCCAAAGGCAGAATAGTGTGGTTATCAAGTCCCTTCTTGAAAAGGCGTAGTCTATCAGTCTCGCGTCTTTTCTGCAGTGAGTGCCAACCAAGTTGGTTTATGAGGCTGGTGACCCTGCCTGGCTCATAGTTCCTATAATCAGACATGACGAAACGCGCGGCACGTCTTTGCACGTTCTCAATTTTGTCCCTTGGATTGTGTTGTAGGGATCCCAGGCCTGACTTGCGTATTCGAGCAGCGGTCTCACAAGGCCGAAATAAGCCACGTGAGACGCAACGCTTTCGAAAGTGATATGTCACATATCGAATAGATTTTTTTGCCGCGAAAATCTGTTGCTGTTTACACTGCAACGCAACGTCTTTGCGTCTGCACGAAATTCTATCAGGTATAATGTAAACGAAGCCTCAAACAATTTCTTTGTTCTCTGCCGGCGGAACAGCGAGCCGACGACCCGCCGCCGGCTGCGAACAAAGAAAGAGTCTGAAACCAAGACTTCTCTTGGCTTGTTGTAGATGTAAATAAATTCAACAAGTGCACGCAGCTGCGCATGAACATTCCGACTGAAAGCAATTAACGTGAGCAAGTGAAACAAGACAGAATAATAGAACACGCCACAAAACCAAGGTTGAAATAGTGAGGTTGCTTATATATAAGTACAGGAAATGTATAGGAAATTTAGCAACTTCTATCATTTGTATCTCCTAAAAGTTGCAATAACCAAACAGCAAACTGGAAACTTTAAGTTACAGCTGCTGGCACACTGGTATAGCCTGCGTAGCTCGGCGTTCTATTCAGTCGAGAACGGACAAACGAGCGGCGAAGCCGCGACATCGAGCGCAGCGAGCTGGTCGTCGAAGCGAAGAGAGCCGCGAGAGAACGCCTACCTCCAGACACTAGGCGGGGAAAATTTTTGCAGCTAAAGCCTGGTTTCCATATCCTCGTCCGGATCGTCCCGATCTTTTCTGATATTTTTGAAACGATAGCGGCGACCGGGACGACCGGGACGCGTTTGTGGTTTCCATATAATCGTCCCGATTGCTCGCCGCGCGGTCGTCTGGTGGAAGTCTTGAATCCGACAACAATCTTTTGACACGAATACCACTTTCGATTAAATGGCGGCGGTAAATCAAAGAGCGAACCTTGTTGTGTCTTGTGACTGATATGGTTTGTAAGCCAGTCTAGATTTGCAAATTCTCCTGGGGACGGCACTGCCTTCATCCCAGAATCGGATGGTATGGCGTGCTTCTTCCTCAAGTAAAGACAATATGCGATTTGCACGTTCTTGTACTTTTTCCTGCTTCTCTAGCGCCCACGTTAAACTTGTCCCCATTTTTTTCCAGCAATTTAACGAAACGAATTTGTTTTTGTAATCAGGACTGAATTTATTGTAAAGGCATTCGTAATTTTACACTTCCTCCATAAAATGTACTGCATGTGTTAAACAACTCTGTCTTCCATCAGTTGGAACACAATGGGGAAAGTACGGTGCATTGTGGGATAGTTTTGGTTGACGTCCCAATCTTCCGAATCGTTCCTGTCGCCCGAGAGTAGTTTCAATTAAAAAAGCACGATCTCTCGCGATCGTCCGCGATCATCCCTGTGGTGTTTCCATATAATCGTCCCGGTCGCCTGGTCACATTTTGAAAAGATTGGGGCGATCGGGAAGACTCGGAAGATTATATGGAAACCAGGCTTAAGTATGTAAGCGATGCGAATAATTAGCACAACGCAGAAATCAAAAAGTGTTTTTAAAAAAAGGGAAGTGCGAATCACGAACGGTGACAGCTGTCAAACTCACGTGGAGCACGGAATGACCAAAACAGTGAACAATACATCATTTTACTGATGCAAATTTTTGCTAGATCCATTCCCTTGTGGGGACTAAAAGTCATTACTCGGTCAAATTTGGGCTCATTAATTCAACATAAACATCACATTTAGCCCCAACGAGGGAATGGATCTAGTGAAACTTTGCATTAGTAAAATGGTGTATAAACAAGAGTTCGCGTTGCACTGGTTTGCAACATGGCTGCAAATTCGGGTAATAATAATAGCTACCATTATCGGTGTGAAGCTGGACAAAAAAACCTGAGAAGTCCGATAGAATTGTTCGTCCGTTTGCTCGAAAGATCCGGACAGTTGTAGAGCACAATAACAGAAAATGCCACAAGAAAATCGCCAATTGACATCGACAGTAGCAAGCCCTGCAAGTACAATGCAATACTTTATTCACATTTCACAGTTGTTTTTTAAGGGGGGAGATTAGAGATCGCTCCCAACAACATTCAGCCCCTTTCAAGCAGCGACAAAAAGACTCCTTAGAGTTAGATCGGCTGGAGCTGAAACAGCAGGATTTAAGAGACCTTGTTCTCGGGTTGTAGCGAGAGATAAGCTGTAAAAATGGGGGAAGAAAGCGAAGTGAAATTAGCTACGCTGCCGATACACGTTCCAGATTTTGACACCGGCGTGGATGCCGAGAGTGAGAATCTGACTGACGAAGATGTGACTACTGTGACATAAGCTCGTAGTGAAGTTCTGGTTACAATTAAAACATCTGCAGGTGGGAATTAACTATCTAACAAAATGAGTGCATCTTTGGTGAGAAAAGTGGCAAATAATTTTGAATACATTTGAATAATTTCTACACCGTAAACCAATCAGAAGACGATATGAGGCAATAAAGTTATTTCAGCCAATAGGAATTAGCGGCCTCAGCCGGCCTCTCCCGCCTAGGGTCGTCTGGGGTCGCTTCGCTTCGCTCGTTTGTCCCTTCTCGACTAACTAGAAAGCCGAGCTGTCACTGGTATTTTGACTGAGTTTTCAAATATCTTCGGAATTATTTCTTGATAGTGATACTTAATCGTTTAAATCGGAAGTTTGATCCCGCGCCTCAACTCAGTTTTGTTTGCAGATTTTTTGTACACTCCAGTGAGTTCCGCATCTATTTTGTTTTGTCATTGTAATATTTTAAAACAGGAACATTTAACGTGATAGAATTAAAAACATTGCTCAGTTCAGCGCTTAGCTCTCAGTTCAGCTCTCTGCATCCTGTAAACTCAACTCAACTAACCTCAGTTCAGCGCAGCTCAGCCGGGTTAAAACTCACAGCTCAACGCTTTAACAGTTTAGCTTCCTTCAGCTCAGCTCGGCGTTTTAACTCAGAGATCTCAATTCAGCTAACATCGGCACCGTTTACGGTTCAGTTTTTAGCCTCCGCAAGCTGTAGTTAGCTCAATCATCGGGCAGAATTGAATAAGCCGACACATCCGGGACATTTTGATCTCTTCATCTAGATTCAAAACATGCGCGCTTCCAAAACAAACGGAATAAGAGACAAAAGGCCACATTTTAGTTCAACTCGGCTGTAAAAGAGTTTTTTTGAGGACGTATAAAGATGTCCAGCACAAAAGAAACAGGCGCTTTTTGAACATGAATGATATATCTTTATTTAGAGCTAAAATTATTAGCAATCCAAGAATTAGACCTATGAGATAATTTAGCTCCAGAACTGGCATGGAACGACCGTTTACAAAGTCAAATTGAAATTCATCGACATTTTATTGTTTCCAGCGAGGGCCTAGCAAAAAAGAAACAGGCGCTTATTGGAGATATGTACCTTCCCTACAATTCCTCTTTTCTCATTAAGATTCGAGCACTAGAAGTATGAGATAATTTACAAGAAAGTTTTCGACTCTAAAAATCACTGAAACTTCGCGGCACGTCCACCACCAAGCCATTGTTCTTGCGAGCCACTGTATAACAATAGCCCATCTTCATGATTTGCCGCTATTCATAGAAATCAGTCGCCCATTTAATGGTAGCTGCAAATGTTCCTAAACACAGCTGTTATTTGCATATTGTTTTACCGCGAGATTCAAAGCGGGACTGAACACTTAAAAAAATTCATCACAATTGATGGATGGTTTGTGTGGTGCAAGAGAAAACTTAACGGCAAAGTGAATCTTTTGGGAAAAGGTTTGAAGTAATGTCCATCTCTAGAGAAGACGAGGGATACTTAGATATTTTCATGTAAGGTAAGGAAAGTGTAATCTGTGTAGGATTCTTTAATGGGGAACAATTAAAGCCATAGAATGAAGGTTCCAGATTCAACTGGCAACTTTAAGTGATCGACGCGTGGTTTGAGAACGGCGCAACTCAAGCCAATTTGTCGCCTTTCAGTCCTATTGATCATTATTGGTTTGTTGTAATGTATAAAAGAACAGCATTTGATTTGCGTAGCTTTACTAACAGTTGTTTATTGTGTGACGACTGTGGTAGTAAAACAGCTTGTGTTAACATTAATAGGATTGTGTTGAAAAGAAGCGCCTGGATTTGATGCATGCGTTAAGAGGGCGATAGATACACAGCTTTGGTCACTTTGAATTTGGTATTGTTCTCACTAGTGTGCAAAGTTTGATCAGTACCTTTGCGGAAAACTTAGATTTAATAAGTCAGTGCACGTTGGAAAGATTTAGCTAAAAGAACCGGAGTTTTAGAAGCTGCGTTTATTTGTGAGTTTTTAGACCGTAAATTATCCAATGATGCTAAGAAGCACTGCACGTTCTTCATATATTGACTTGTTTCTGTAGTCTTTAGACGCAATCAATTTTGGTAGTCATAAGATTTTGACTCTGTCAAAGATCATTTCATGCCAGTTTTGGAACTAAAATAACAAAACAGCCAGCTCGCTGTCGCATGGCTGCAAGGATTTTAACACGCTTTTGCTTTTCTGTCCTGCGTCATAACTGGCAGCTTTAAAACAACTTGAAGAGGCTCTGTAATTGTTACTGCGCGAATAACAACATTCTAATAACAGCGCACGAGTACAAAGTCTAATTTTAATCTAGAAATGGACTCAAGCTGGCCGGGTCTAAGCGAAACTGATGCAATAATAAACAGACAGTTTATAGTCTACAGGTTTGCTCGAAGTCAACATAGCACCAAGTTTTCCGTCTCTTCTAGGTTTACTACATTTGGAGTAAAGTGTGTTACCCCTTCAAGATGAAATTCACTTCAGCCAATGAACGACGACCAGCTGAATCTGTTTGAATAATTCTTCAAATTATTCCGGTCTGCTCACTGGAGTGTAAATATCGCGAGAACAAGGGTCATTCTCCGCGATGAAAATTGCAGCAAATTATTATTAATAGAAAACACGAGGAAAGTATTGAATAATAGAATGGAAAATAAGAAAGTAGAACAAGTTTTGTCACAAAAATCACGTTTTTTGGTCCAAACTTCAACTTACATAATTAATTATGTGTAAACTAATATGACGTCATCCAATTAAGATCAAGTATTTTTAATTGGACTACAGGCATGTAGTACAAGTTTCATTTCAGTTGTTTAATGCTTCAGATTTTAGGTTGGAAAAACCTTTGGGGGTAGTCAAAATGATCGCCCTTGTCCATTCGAGAGTCAAAGTAACACTGTGACATAAAAGCGATGAGTGAGCGCCAACATTTTAAAAATAACGATAAAAAGTTACGTGGACATAGGGAGTTTTAAACACAGACGGGAAAGCGAGTGAGAAAATACTTGTTTATACGGACAGACAGACAGACAGACAGACACCTACAGACACACGAGTATGAATGATTGAATGAACTTTCGTTTACCCTCGAAGATTCTCTCAGTTTAAATTGGTTTTCAGTAATACCAAGCAATATATTTTTACAGTAAAACCAAAAATAGACATTATTCACATGTACATAACTAAAACAATTAATGACCCAGTATGGATGCTTGCTGCACTCCAAAGTGAAAGGGTTTAGCTATAGAGATCGAAGGTCGGCCATTCATTTGACATCGTTGATAGCGTTCAGATAGATAGGACAGGAACCTTGTCAGTTATGCCGTAAGAACTCAATTTTTGTAGTGAAATCGAGTGATCGCTAGTGATAAATACCTTCGATAAACCTACAAAGACAACTGACTTAAAACACCCTTCATATATCCATTCAGTTGTTGCGTCTAGTAGATATGTGGTGGTTGATAGATATGTCTAAATCCCGAGTGATGTTTCGAGAGCAAATTGTAGCTATAAAATTGGACACAAACAGACAAAGACAGACAAAGACAAACAAAAACAGACACAAACGTAGATTCACACAGACACACAGAGAGAGAGAGAGACAGACACAGACAGACATGGAGAGACAGACACAGATATACGAAGACAGACAGACTTAGATATAGACAGACACAGAAAGACACATACAAACAGACACAGACAGAGACGGACAACCTGACGAACACAGACAGACACAGGCAGACACAGGCAGACACAGGCACAGACACAGATATACGAAGACAGACACAGGCATAGATATAGACAGACACAGAAAGAAATACAAGCAGACACAGACAGACAGAGACGGACAAACTGACGAACACAGACTGACAGAGACAGAGACAGACACACGCACAGACAAACTGACATTCGCACACGGCCTACAAAGGCAGACAGACACAAACAGACAGACAGACAGACAGACAGACACGGCCAGAAGCAGACAGACACAGACACAGTCAGATACATGCTGACACAGACAAGGAAATTTAAACATAAAGACACAAGTAAGATATCATACTGGCTAGAGTTATACAAAAATGTCCATAAGGGTGCGTTGGCACAAGGAAACACAAAAAGATACAGTATATAAAAGATGAAAAAGATACAGTAAAAATAAAAATAGATTCAGTATGTATACACGCGGGATTACTTACCAACTAGCGGCAGATCATCGGCAATCTATCGTTTGAAGAGAAAGCCAAATGTTATTTTAGATTTCTTACACCATGCTGTCATTTGGGAATAATAAGCCCGTAATAGTTTATTTCATTTCATAGCAGCTTAGCGAAGGGTGATGGAGGGGATGAAAGGAGCTCTTACTTTAAACGAATAAGAAATTGTGTTGCATTTGTAAAATGAACTGTTATAAATGTGAAACGTTTTCTATAGAGATGTTTTGTTAGTATTTACTTTCCTGTGTCGCAGGAAGGCGGCTTTTACAACTTGAACCTCAAAGCTTACTCGAACCAAAATCAGTTTCGCTTGGATTTGCTTCATACGCTTACTGTAAATTTACCTGTGATAACTCGAATCCTCGAACCATGAAGTGCAGTGTTCATGGTACTTGCATGCCTTCTCCATGTATCACACTGTATGTTGTTCCGTTTTACTGTTTATTTAACCTGACTAAATCGCAAGCTGTTTGAATAGTGATAAAGCGTGTAAACAAATCATCGTTTTATCCTCTAATTTCCGGTCAATACTTCGACATACCGATAACTCGAACCTTTTTCCATGTCTCTTGAATTTTCGACTTATCGGGAGTGAAACTATATAATAAAAAAAGTGGTCTCTGCAAAACTGATTTTGCGTTCTCGGGAGCAAATAAGGCTAGCACCACAAATTAAAGTTGCAAAAATGCTAACCCGCTGTAGAGGGTTGATCAACCTGCTAGAAGCCAACGCGCTACTGAATGGGTTGAGCCTCAACCTGCTACAGCGGGTTGAGAACACTAAATTCCTATGGTGTATACTAGGGCCCCAACCTGCTGTAGCGGGCTGATCAACCCACTAGAAGCCAACGCGCTACAAGTGTAGTATAGTCTACATTTCAGAGGACAAATATGCTTTTATCTTTTCTATTTTTTTCATAATGTTTCAATTTTGCTAATATACATTTACAAACCTTGTTCTCATAGTACACCCACCCTGGTCGTGGGTTGAATGAGTTTGGATACTGTTGATTTGTTCCGCTGTTGAGCTCGCAGTTATAGGAAGAAGAGAGTTTAATGTTGTAGTTCACTGACCGGCATCGTTTGTTCAGGTTACACTTGGCTAAGCACCAGTATTCAGGCAACGTATGAAACTTCTGGTCAACATGGTCATCCAGTGCATAATCTGAAAGATTGTTCGTCACGAGTCAAAAAGGTCTTTAAAGTTTATCAAAAACGGACCCATCAAAGAGAGTGGCTACATTAACATGCATGGAAAGGGTTTCCTGTAGTACTTCAGGGATACTAAAACCCACTTTCTGTTTAACTTCATTCATGCAGGTTGTGTCTTAGACCACCTCCTTTTTCGGTTGATGTATTACACTCTTTTTTTTGTACGAACGTCTAATTTTGAACTGAGGCTGAAGCGTTCTTATTTTTTGGCGATTTGAGCTTCAAAACGTTCTCAAAGTGTTCTTTTAATTTAAAAATTACATGTTGCAATATGATGCATACGTGACCAGGGAAACAGCAATGTGCAAGCGGTTGATATCGAATATGTAAATAGTTTATTGTTTTTTTCCATCAGAACAGTTGTAAAATATTTGTCTTTCAAATTTTGTTATTACTTTACATGTATGTGTATTGTACACGTTAATAATACGTTCTCTATGTTTGCATCACGTTGACCATTGGGTCCAGCTGGACTGCATGCATAATTGCTCATTTAGAAACAGGTTGAATAAATGTTCCTAACTAAACTTCAGCCTGAGCTCTGTTCTCAATATGCTCTTAAGTTTTGCCCATTTTCAGCCTCGACGTTCTTATAAAAAAGGTTCTTATAGAAACAGAGTGTACGTAGCATGTGTGATTTGATTTGTTGCTACTTCGTTCAGTGTTTTGCTTTTCAGTTCGAATGTTGTTATCCATTACCAAAACGTGATTTCAGAGCGGGATATTTCCGTTGAGATAAACTCGTGTTAGAACACACCTGAACAGCCAGCACTCACAAAATAAAGACTCATGTTTACCTGGCGGACATAATTTCTCTGAATATAACCCGTGACAGGGAATAGAGGAAAGTACTCACCAAACGAATACAAATACAATGCATATATTCTACAAAAGGGGGACATTTCCCTTGAGATAAAACCCGTGACAGAACATACAAGACAGTACTCACCGAATTAATACACATATATT
The DNA here is from genome assembly GCA_025448195.2 of Parazoanthus atlanticus. NCBI lineage: Eukaryota > Metazoa > Cnidaria > Anthozoa > Zoantharia > Parazoanthidae > Parazoanthus > Parazoanthus atlanticus. The sequence continues at coordinate 9,720 of JAOEHT020281426.1, forward strand.
CTACCAAAGGGGAACATTTCCCTTGAGATAAAACCCGTGGCAGGACACACAGGACAGTACCCACCAAACGAATACATGTATTCTACTGACCAAAGGTGACCTTTCCCCTTGAGATAAAACCCGAAACAGGACACACATGACAGTACTCACCAAACGAATACATGTATTCTACCAAAGGGGGACATTTCGCTTGAGATAAAACCCGACACAGGACACACATGACAGTACTCACCAAACGAATACATGTATTCTTGCAGAGGTTGACATTTCCCCTGAGATAAACTTGTGATGGAACACAAAAAACAGTGACTCACCATATGAATACATATATTCTACCAAAGGGGGACATTTCCCTTGAGTTCTGATAAAACACAAGAAAACAGTACTCACCAAACGAATACATATATTCTACCACAGGTGGACATTTCCCTTGACACGAAACCTTGGAAATTAGGCACAGGACATCCAGGAAAGAAATAAGAAGTTTAAGATCCATCTCCCCGTATATTCCCTGAAATGCCTGTTGAACATAAATGTGCTCGTTAGAGGAAATTAGCTTATCTTGTCTATTTGAATTTTCGTACGTAGAATGTGAAATTAGTCCATAACGGACGGACCGTTCGATTTCGCTGATTTTTTTGTATTTCGATCCCAGGGCTTTTCCCAAAGGGGGTGGGGG
>JAOEHT020281520.1:0-10398 GCA_025448195.2 Parazoanthus atlanticus
CCTCCCACACACACTACCAGGTGACTGAATTATTTCTAGCTTGTAGCGATAATAAATCTTTGATAGAGACCAGTACATAGAAAACTCTCATGTCGATAGTTTTCATCAGTGTGTGTGAACACTCTCATCTTACATGTATCTGACAGAAACAATTATATGCTTATGAATGTTGTGTAAGTGCTGCAAAATATACCAGCCAAAGTTATCCTCGACCTGCCTAAAAACTCATCTTGAAAGTACACAAACCCATTAGGTCTACACTGCAGTGGAACAATCTCCAGTCAAGAAGACTCCTCCACCGTTGTACCTTAGTTTACAAGTCACTGAATAATCGTATTGTCCGTAGTTTATGTTTGTCGACTGGTTCCCACCGCTATAATACACAATATATTTATATAAGTCTGACCTTGAACTTTCTCTGTGCAAAACTAACTGAGGACAACAACGTTGTTCTCTTTATCACAGACTGGAACCGTCTCGCCTTACCTGTCCAACAGTCAACTAATCCTCTTCAGTTCAGAACCAACTTCTCGAACTTTATTAATTCTTAGTTGCATCTTATAAACCAATGTAAATTGTAGTACATGCTGCATTTAATGGAACTAGTTCTCTGTCTTGGTCACAGGGTATTCCTCGTATGTCTTATTTATTATTATTATTATTTTATTATTATTATTATTATTATTATTATCATTATTATCATCATTAATTATTTATCTTATTATTATAAGTAGTATTACTATCCGGCAATACATGTTACACTCCCACCCCACCCTTCCACTATTATAAGCTAACCCAAAACTCCTCACGAACACTGGTAAATAGACGCCCAGGGCTTACAAGCTGCATTTTGTGGTATAGTGGTTAAGTTGTCAGCTTCTCTTTAATAGAACAGGGTTACTGTGAAGATAACACTTGCCAACTGATCATCTTACCGAGATTATTGAATTCACTTCATCAGTATTGGTTAATGCAAAAATTGGAAAGTCAAAGTACATGAATGACATCGCATTTCCCTGCAAATGAAACAATTAAACATTACATCAGATTAAAATAGTTAACAATTACATGTACTGACGTACGAATTACATGTACACGACTTTGTCCATGACCTTTAGCAGTTTTCCATGATCTAATTTTGACCACAATTTGCTTGGCGATAACAAAAACAATTCTCAATTTCAACCTATTTCAAGTCAAGCACAGTACATAACAATGTTCAAGAAAGAAAATATGAAATCTTTAGGAAATCAACATATTTATTTACCCATAAGTCTGATCTTAAGTGAATCTGGTTCTCTGTAATTAAATTGAGTCACGTTTCTGCTTTCTTCTCGCTCATAAAAGTAAAGTGACCAAATGAACATGTCTTTATACAGTAAACTTCATTCTCCACATAAACATTCCATGATTCTCCAGCCCTGGTAAACGAATTTGTAAAACTCCACGACTTTCCTGTTTTACATGACCCGTACGAACCCTGTTCAATAAATGAAAATCTCTTCAGGTGTATCGGCAGGATTGAATGATAAATACATGTAGTCATGGCTCAATTTTCCAAGAGCACAGCTTCTAGTACTTACTCCTTTGTTCCATTTTCTTTTGCATCTCCATTCTTTATCGTCTCTATATAGCCCTGAAAACAAGAATTGGTTTAAATGTTAAATTTACTAAAAATAGAGGGATTAGAGAACAATAATAATAACAATAATAATAATAATAATATTAATAATAAATCCGTGTTAGGAGCACTACAGTCTCAGTGCTCTTACAATGATGAAAAGACGAAGAGAAAAAAAATACAAAATGTTACATCTTAATTTACAGTGGAATTGTAATATTAGAAAATTCTATAAATTCTATAAATATATACATACTATTTATAATATTATACAATTGACTTAATTGCTAAAAATATGTGTTATCACTTCAGATTTAAAATTGGACAAGCTATCTGAAGTTCTAATATGGTCTGATAAATTGTTCCAAAGCTTCTTTTAAAGCAGCTGCAACACAAAAAGCTCTTTCGCCATAAGTCTTAGTGTTAAGCTTGGGTACCTGTAATAAATCGTGGTTAGATGATCCAAGTGAATGGCGACGTCTGTAGATACTTAATAAGGCGGATAGACAGACAGGGGCCTATTTATGCAGAACATTGTAGGTAAGCAAAAAAATCTTAAAATAATTCTGTTCCTAACTGAAATTTTGCCAGAAGCTTGTTCTCGATCAGACAGTTCTTGGTCTGTGATGCAGAAACACGTTCCAAGATCTTCGACAACAATGCAATCTAGAGTTTGCTTCTTTATCAAGGGATGAATAACTCCATTCTTTAACTCGGAAGGAAAAATACCCGATGAAAGTGATGCTTCAACAATGCGGGTTATACTGTAGGAGCTATCAGGACATCGACAGACTCCTCAACAAGTTTCGTAGGTATCGGGTTGAGAACACAGGTTTTGCTCTTAGACTGATTGATTACATCGCGAAAATATCTTTCTGACACTAAGACAAATACGTACGCATTGCGTAGCCTCTGTCATTGTTGTCATAACCTCATTCATGTCAGGCCTCACCATCGACAGGTTGTCTCTGAGTGTTTGAATCTTCGACAAAAACAACTCATTGAAATCCTCTACAACAGATTGCAGAGACGTATGGATAGGCAGAGGAGATGATGATCTAAACCAAAATAAGCCATCAATCATTCGAAACAACTGGCTCTGATCGGATGATGTTAGCAGTATTAAATGCTTCGGTGTAGATGCAGCACTGGTCCTTATAAATCTGAAGATGGACTTCGAGACCCGTACATGTAGATATGAATTTATGTTCATTCTGGCACCGACGCCTCTTCAGGGATCTACAGCTGTTGCTCAGCCAAGGTGCGTTCGGGCGAATGGTGATCGAGCGCACTTTTTCCGGTGCTTGCCTATCAAGAAGTTGACGTTCTGGTGTTCCACATAGAAGAGATTCCTCTTGCCGATGAATAAAGACATCTCCCTGGTGTGTGGCCGCACTTGTATGTAACACTCGCAACCCGCTGTACCAGGCCTGCAGAGTCCAAAAGGTCAGCGAAGCATGCAGCATCTCGGCCATATAAAGTTTCCAGCAACCAACATGTGTCCCTTGTAGATAACGGGATCTTCTTATAACTTATAGAACTCTTGCAATTTTTTTTGACGTTTTAAGCTTGTTTATTTCTTAGATTGCGGAAGACAATATATAGTAACCAAACGAACAGCCGAGTTCTTGGAATAACAACGTCCATATGCTCCATAGAAGTAAATGAAAAGACAGCTGATTCACTCTTCCCGACCAAAAAATCCCTTAAGAGGAAACAAGCCGGCGCCACCACCATATCCCATAGTTCCAGGTACATGCTGAAATGTAAAATCCTGCAAAGTATTCAGCAACAGTTGGGTCAGATGTACTATCAGGCAGCCAGCTCTCAGTTATTGCTAAAATATCCACCCGTTTCGATGACAAATTCACTAATCGATGCCGTTTTCCTACTGATAGATCTTGCGTTCCAGTGAGCACAGCATACACGCGGAAAATATTTCAAATTGCCATTACGCTTGATGTTTATAAGATTATGCAGATTCACGAACTTTTTCTGCTTACAACTGCAGTGCTGTTTGGTACAGAGAGGCGATAGGTTATGACGAGACGAGCCAATCACAGGTATTTTCCAGACACCTTTAGTTGTGTTGTTCAGTAACATTCCATTTCTGCTAACAGTTGGCTAAACTATGCGATTTCGTGTTTTTCCTGAATCAAAAATTTGAACAGAATTTGCCTAACTACTCTCAGTGTTATTCTTGCACTTATAAATCGGTTGCATATCCATTTTCTTTTCTCTAGACTTTATATACCGTTTGTTTTCGCCAATAAAAAGCTATTGCAATGTTTTTTGTAGTCAGCACAATCACTGAGAATTCTAACACTACTCAGATGAGTAACGATTTGTTGTGGCAGTTGAAACCCAGATCGGCGGAGGTCAAAGAGTTGTTGTCTTGAATAATTGAAGTTACTCATGGCAGCAAAATTTAAATGCGCACAGCCAAGTGCTTGAATCAAGCGAACCATTTCCTTCGATCTGATAACTCTTGTTGTTAGAATCATACTGCTCTTTAAGGTCAAGGCTGAACCTCCACATCCATTAATAGTAGTATCTAATTTTGGCGATGTTGGAAGGAACAGACAGATTTGACCATGTATTTGCCAAACTCCAGTTGGGTGATTAAGTACCGAACATAGTCGGTAAATACTCCTTTTGCTGATGCATAAGCGACCATTTATCTTGTCGATGTTCTTATGTGAGATCTTGACAAAACAAGCAGATTAAACACTAAAATATGATAAGTGACAAAGAGCTAAAATATCTGATCGCCATCTTCTAGGGTGATGACGTCAGTAAGAAACAATAGGACACTTTGGAGCTCTACACCTAGGGAGTTAAATAATAAAAATAGTGACGCTTTCAAGAAGCCCTGGCAACTCTCTGATTGAAATGTATTCCATTTACATTGTGTACCGGTAAGCACTAAACTATTATCATTTTAAAAGAGATAATTTATTATCTAGTTAGTTCTGGGACATTTCAATATTTACACATGACTTGTTCACCAATTGTAAACTTGTTTCTAGTAACACTATAAATTCAAATGTAATTAATCAGGGTTTGTAGACTTCTTCGGGCTCTGAATTCAAAGAATTCTAAGGACTTCTTGGCACTGAATTCAACAATGGACTTTCAAGGACATTAGGCACTGAATTGAATGAATATCAAGGATTTCTAGACACTGAATTCAAGGACTTTCACAGACCTTTAGAGACGGAAGTCAAGGACTTTCAAGGACTTTTCCTCCAAAGACATTGACCTGAAGTGAAGCTGTCTTGACGAGCAAATTACAATAAAGCTTTCGCATATGAAAGAAATAATATGGTTTTTTTCTAGATAAATGATTATGGCCAACCCAACATTGGTTATCAGCCTACTTACTGTACACTGTACCTCATATCCAATATTCATCACCTCATTTGATATCCAAAGGCAATGCAAGTTCATGGAAATTAATTCGTTATTAATAGGGCCGTTTAATATGAGAGACAATAAAACACAAGCTATGATGCAACTTAAGTTGGACACAAATTTCAGACCCATTTATATGAGCAGTTTCACACCTAAGGTAAGACACATCTTAGATGACAACAGCTCAAAACCCTAGTCTAGCATTGGTTGCGACTTAGCTTAGTAGCGACTAGCTAAAATGTGAACAAGCATTTTTGTACCATTTACCGTACATGTACATGTATATGATTGAGCAGTTCCCGTCTAACGTAAGTCCTGTCTTAGCTTGGTCGCTTATTTTCTCTAGCATAATCAGCCCTAATATTGATTTTATTCATTTACATTTAACAAAGTTATAAACCAAAATACTAAATATTAAACAACACATAAAGCAGTTCCTACCAAACTGTTCCATTGGACACTCATAATCTGGTGAAAAACCTGCACGCAGAAGGAGAAAAAACATAACTCAGTCTACAATATGATAACACCGATAATCTGGTGAGAAACCTGTGTAAAGAAAAGAGAAAAATAAGACTCAGTCTACAAGATAATCAAAAAGAGATAACCTTGGTATTCTCTCTAGATCTATCTGCTGGGGTTAAAAGTGACTTTGGCACTTCCCCCCTCTCATCCTGGACTTAATGGACCAACTCCTGGCATTTGGCTTGGGCTCCACCAAGCCTCTCACTGAGCAAAACAGTAGACGTGTGAAGAATCGCACACCTCAGGCTGAGTCAGCCGACCGAGGCGTGCGACGTTCTAACTGGTGCATGCAACTCTTATCAGTGCGAGGTTTTGATAGTTAAAAGTAAAGGAACTTCCAGCTAAATATCAAGCCCTTTCTATGAAAAAAACAATGAAAAAACCCCAGACAAACTTGTGAATGATTAGATTCCGGCCGATATTCTTGAACTAACAGGAAAAATCTGTTTCTTATCAGAGAACTTGCATGCGCGTGTAAAGTTATTCATTTTTGACAGCAACATTCTCACGCCATGTTGTCTGCGTGAGTGGAATCAAATTAATCGTAAAGACACCTACCCTATACCCCTTGTCAATCCCGAATCACGCAAAATTGTTTGGTAGTTTCATGTTTCACGAAATATTACAGAAGTCTTTCACGTTCACGCAAAACTCGGCTGTAAAACAAATAAAACTAATACAACCCGACAGTCATAGATACGCTAAACTCATAATTTACGTCCACTAACCTGGTGGTCATACTCTGCACTGACATAGTGCTCTAGTTCCTGTGCGTAATAATCTCAGAAAAGTTACAGATTAAAGGCCAAGCTCCTACTCTCCTTTCATCCTCGCTTTCAGCCAGTATACTAATATTATCCTGAAACATTATGTAGGAGGACTCCTTAAGAGAAAATTTCTAAGACTAAGGAACACAGATTCCATTCACGGTTGAGACGTATAACTCGTCGGTCCCGTTGACCCCAGGTTTGTCCGTTTATATCTTTTACTGGACATTGACGATACAGACATCAAACTAAAGTTCACAAAGTTGTGGAAGTGCCTCACAAACTATTTGGAAGTGCCTCACTGCTAAGTCAAACATCAAACCCGTGATTAAGGCCAAATAAAAAAAAATCTCGGTTTCTCATCAGCGCCCGCATTGCAAAAAGGCCGCCGCATCAATTTTTTTTTTTTTTACAAAAATACAAAAAACTAAGAGAAAATTTTAATTTTCAAACTTTAATACCAACACTTTTATCTTGCATTTCGTCGAAGTCTTTACCGGAATTCGTCCCGACGGACGGCAGCTTGGAGTAAAGCCGGTCAAGGTATAGTTGTCAACTGTTTCGATGTTTTGACTGTATTAACTGTCCTTTAAAAAAAAAAACCCGCATGCCTCATTTACTTTTCAGAAAATTTCTGATGAGAAACCGGGAATTTTTTTAATTTGGCCTAAAGTTCGATATTTTGATACTTGGCCAAAGCACTGGTGTTTTATCATTCAGGGTTCATGAAAACGTTTCTCTGGTTAAAAAGGTTCTGAATATACTTTGCCAGTAAAATGATAAGGTGATCATTTTCCGTTATCATGGAATTGATTTTTCAGACCTAAATATTTAAACTTACTCAGTCGCTAGTAAAGTGTTTTATTCTGTTTTAGGATAATATCAAGCTTTACAAAAAGAAATCCTCCTGCAAATGTTATATGCAGGATACCCAAAGAGGAAAAGATATAGTTCATTTTCTACCTTTGAAAAGATGAAAAGTGAACAGATCCTTTGTTCTCTTGGGATTAAATGTTGTTCGTATCTTCCAGCCTCTGTCATCAAAGAATGGTTGCTTAGACGTAATTGCGTTCGACGTTGGAAGAACGCCATCCTAATCTTGGGTTTTATGTGGTCAGCATGGGATCCCTGTGCTTTCACAAGCGTGAGGATTCGAGATTTCGTGGACGGACGAGATTTGTACCAAATCTGCGCCATTTTGAATATTGTCTACTGACCGTGCAAGACTGGAAACTACACCAATGCGTACGCACTTTTTTTTGCTTAAAAACAGGACAAACGAGATAGTGAGCAACCTCATGGTAAGATTTTGCGGCAGCTGCAGTTCAGTGGATGTACTACAACTACATTAGGCATTGATTTGTCTTTTCTGTTGGCACAATGGCCTCCGAGTACAATGACTCAGTTCATTTAATTTGTGACCTGGTTCAATGGTCTCCGAGTGCAAAGAGTCGATTCATTTGGTAATTAACATGTGTCGATTTTTCAACAGCAGCTTCGTTTAGTGATTTACGAGCCATTATGCCGAACGCACTTTATGATCTGGGATTACTGCTAGTTTGAATTACGTTGATCACATAGTCGCAAAGGGTATGTAAAATAATTGAGCTTTAAAGAGAAGATTCGAGAACACTTTCGTTCTAGAAAATGCAGCACTTGAAGAAGACAACGAGTAATAACAATTTAAACCTATCGAGTGTTAAAAATATTTAATGACAGAAGCTCATTGTGGTTTTAGGAGCTCAGTTCTGATGTTAAGGGTACTACCTTTCAAAACTTCCAGGAAGCCAGGTTACATCCATGTAAACTATTCGGCCATGTAAATTACTCGGCCGGAGAAGGGGCCTGGTGCCCACATCCGCTACATGGCCGGGAATCAACAGGTGGTTCATAACAGGTCCCGCCGACAGTTTACGACACGCTAAACTGAAGCTATCCGTTTCCATAAAGAAATAGAGTTCTTGATAATTAAATTAGGTTGTAAAAGTCTTATTTAAAAACAGAAAAATGAAATTAAAGTCTTCTCCAATTTTTCAGGTTCTCATTTCCGGGATGAGTGTCGGAAGACCTCTTCACAGGATATAGTCATATGCTTGTTTTGTTACGTGGTACATATACCAGCGATATGCTGCTCGCGTTATGGTGACAAAACTGTATTAACAAAGATATTAGAAAGCAAGAGTTTGCAAGTATTTATTAACTTTTTGGAAGCTCCCTGGACATTTTGATAGACTAAAAACGCAGGAGAGATTTTGCGGAATGTTTTAGTAAGTAAAAATTTAAATCGAGTTAATTCGAAATTAAACAAGAAAAACAATGTTGCCTTTTTGCAATAACGTATTTAATTTACTGTCTCAAATCGTCTTTCCAATTAAAAATGCTACTCCATTGAAACGGTTTTCGGCTTCGAAAAGTCAATTTGAGCGGTGTATTATATGTTCTGCATTCTCTCTGTTGGCATGCCCTCCTCAGTTCTGCACGTTTTAATCGGTACCCGGCGAAAGGCCAAAATGCAGATAAATACTGTGGAACTCTAAATCATCCGTTCGCGACAAAAACGTTCTCAATTTTCATCACCGTCCTTACTACACAATGAAGTGTAACTCAGTAGAGACAAGATTTTTAGCTTCTTCTGAACAGTGGCGATACGTCATGTAGTTGCAGTTTGTATATATTCCATTGAAAGAGCGTCTCACAGGAGGCGAGTGTAAACAACTGCAGGTATCTTGTACACGCCAAGACAGTTCCCAACAATCCAACTTTGCGGGAATGTTTTGAACTTTTTACATCCTATTTTAATTATTTTCATTGGACATAAAGAGAGGACTTTTGCAATTATTTTAGACATCACAAGATAGCGTTTGGGTGTGTCACTCGATATTATTTTTAAAACGTATTCCGTAAACAGCCACTCAGTATTGACTTGCAGTGGGTTTCATTCTAACAAGTTGTTATTACGCCCAACTTTGCCACCCACAACAAAAGTTACCTGAGAGAATTTTTCTAAAAGAGTCTTAGTCAAAGTACTTTTTCAAGCTCAAAATGTTATTATTTAAACTGGGCATGTATAAGATAAAAGGAAAAATACTTACGGTTTCCTAGAAGTTCAGTTTCTTTGTGAAAGTATATTTCTTCGTTTTTGTGAGAGACAGTGTACAACTCGGTTTCCTGCCAGCTAGTCCAAGCTTCGCCATGAAACTCGATGACAACTTTACGAAACTTCAAACTTTCTTTCAATTCTATCAGACACTGCCCCGAGACAATTTCACCGGGATGGTAAATTCTGCTTTTCCTATCGAGTAACACTTCAAATGATATGGCTTTGCCCATTATTGTTTACAAATTCGGCTTACTTTGCTTTGAAAACAAGACGCTTTCAAAGGAATATATTGTTTTTTGAAAATATTTCCCTTCAAGAACGGGCACTTAATTTATAATGCTTTGTGCTTTGCCACAATCCACTGAAGTATTTTCATTTGTCTTAAAACACCTCATTGACAACTCACTTTGCACGATACCACCTCAAGTAAAAGAGCGAAGTTGTCATCACTTAAATAAACCGGTTTTTGTTTGGCAAAACTTGAAGTTTTTTCAATGTGTGGCCAACCACACCCATTCAGTGTCACGTGACTGTGGAGAAAACTTTAACAGATCTAATCTTAGAACGAGAAGCATTTCTAGATACAATCTTGTCGTTTCTATGTCTGTAAATACACAAACTAAATACTACAAAGTTTATAACAACCAAACCAATAACTAACTAGTACACATGTTTAGCTTGCCCTTTGAGCAATATATCAACAATTCACGTATAAGACTGACCAGAAGTTATAAATGCAAATCAATATCAAGGAACCTGTTGGCGGAGCTAGGTTCTCTATATTTAGAGGATCAGTTTCAAGGTTCGCTGGCATGAAGGCTCAAACCTTAATTCAAATTGTTATCAATGTTTTCATCATTATCATTATCATCATTAATATTAGTGGTAATAGTAGTAGTATAGTAGTAATAGTAATAGTAATAGTAATAGTAGCAGTAGTAGTAATAAGTAGTAGTAGAAGTAGTAGTAAT
>JAOEHT020281609.1:0-10398 GCA_025448195.2 Parazoanthus atlanticus
ACAGACTCAAAATAGTGCAATTAATTCTGTAATCACTGCTGTTGGGAACCAATCAGAATGCAGGAATCACCGGTGATTTCAAAATGGATATAATTAGACGTGGAATCGCATAGCAGGGATGAATCGCGCAAGCTGATTGGCTAATCGCCGAATAGAGGAGAAAGTATTTAACGTGGAATTGCGCTAGTGCGTATTCAGCGTGGAATTGCACTCAACCGGCCTGTCAAAACTTTCGCACAAATGGTCGTGGTACGACTGAACAAGAAAGTCAACAAACGGTCAAAAACCTCTATTTTTAATAATGCAGTGGAGTTACCAGCAATAAAGAAAATAAGGTACATTTGTAACAGACTTTTCAATAATATTTTTTGAAGAGAACGAAAGAGAAATGTTGCCTAACTTCGGTTTCTTGGGCGACTAAAGCCAAGTAAGGGCACCATGCCATTGAGAGCACAAGAAACTAGTGGCAATAACAACGAGAAATGAAAACTTCTGAACTGCAGTGAGGGAAGAAAGACATGAATAGTAAACCAAAAAAGTTTAGAGAAGAAGAAATGGAAATTCCAAGCTCGAAAAGGAAGCGAAAAGCACGAAGTAAAGCACGGGAGTACGATAGTTGAAGAAAAGTTTGACAATGTCAAAGAGCGTATTATACGACACTTTCTTGTTTCAGCTGAATTTTGTTTATTGACTTTATTACACCAAGCCAGGCACAGTGAATTTATTTAATACATTATGTCTGATGTCCGAATGTCCTAGATTCTTTCCAGGAAATTCGTATGATAACGAGAACGAAAAAGAACTTAAAGATCTACGATCTTTCTTGGATAATACCTGAAATTCATTTCTTTTTTTTATGTGTCTTCATTTAGCAACTTAAAATTTGTTACTTTTGTTGGTTTTAAGGTGCTTTTTCTAACAGCGTAAGGAGATATTTACTCCATTTGAGTTCAGAATTTAGGAAAACCGTGGCAACGTCCACTCTCTTAAGGGTAAGTTAGAAAAACAGCGAATGGTGTCTGAAAACAAAAACTGTAACCAATCGCGATTCACAAAGTAACGAATAAAAACGAAATAGAAGCGTGGGTCGCTGAGCAACATAGAGAGGTAAAAATATTCTCTTTTCTCAAAATATTTCTAAGGGTTGCCAAATCACTACTGCAACACAAACTGTTTGGAGCTTCAAGCCAAATCTACCGTTATCATGTAAGCACTTGATATTCCCTGAAATTATTTCTCTTTTCATTGACAGCTCTTTTCCTAATAAGGGACAGCAACTTTATGGAGACAATCCCGAAAGAAGTAAAAGACGCCTTCGTCGACAGCGACCCTTTGGCATTGCAGAAAGTGAAAAAGCTTAAAGAAATACTTCACGAACAGTTTCCGGTGAGTTTAGAAAATAACCAGGAGATTCGTCACCTCAAAGCCATTTTCTAACACAATTTTAAATTTATGTAGCCGTATTTATAAACATCTCGTTTTATCAATATTTTATCTGCCGAAAGTGTGGCGTGCCAGACTGGAAAAAAAACCCAAAACGTCTGTTTTCATTTATTTCGTCTTTATATGGTTTCGCCACAGATGCTAGTATTAATGATAAGAATTTTACCACATATGTGATGTTAGGAGGCTCTTGTCCTGGTGATCACTACTACTGAAATAATGAACCTTCGTGTAGCGAATAACTTTGAAATTGACTAAGGTAGCAACAGAGATAATCGGGGAATATAGCACACGAACTTGCGCTTGCTAGCCGGATTTGGGAGGGCTTGCCTGTAAAAGTGGGGATAAGAGGCGTCGAGGTTTACCAAATCAACCCTCGGAACTACACTTCATAGCTTTGTTCAACTATCTACTATACATGTATTTCAGTCAACCATTTGTTAAACTCTGTCACACCGGTTTGAGATTCTGCACATGCCAATTTCTAAATCCACGTTTGAGACAGGTATTTGTAGCAGAATGTTATTGTTTACAGTATATTTGACAGAGTTTTTTCTTGCTGCAGATGTAAATGTGATATGTTGAAGATTTTCCGAGTTATGTGTTTACAATTTTCAAAATTTATAGATTATATGACAGAGTGGCAATTTTTACAACCCAACCATACATTTTCTGTAAATTTCGAACTTCCAGTGATTCGTTACACAAAACTGAATATTCGGCATAAATCTATTTTGTTATAAGAACGTCTGCTTTTTGGGCTGAGGCTCAACGTTCTTAACTTTATTCAGGATCTCAGCCCCAAATGTTCTTAAAAGTGTTTTGATATTTTGTGGAATTGTGTCTGTATAAATGCATTCAAAGGCTGTTCCCAACATCTTACTCAGTTCATAGATGTACCGGCAAATGTATTCATTTACCAAAATCAAATGTGAAATTGCACTGCTCTCTCACGATATTTAGTAGCTGTTCTCCGTTCCATTTATAGAAATAAAAGTTCCTTTCTTAGTCTTAGCCTTAGGTATTCTTCAATTTTGGCATTTTTTGCGCCTTAACGTTCTTATGAAAAAATATTCTTATAAAAGAAGAGTGTATCATGCTCGAATTTTTAGTAAGTACTAACTGCGCTATGGTCTTTCATTATTCTGTGGACTCTGTTTACTTGAAACTTGAAGTTGTATTTATTCTAATTAGGCAAAATGTAAACAAACGTCAGCATACATTCGCCTTCGTGCTGAATCATCCTGAATTCAAAAGACGGAGATATTTAGAACATCGTTGTTGTAAACTTGAAAACTGAACCTTTGTGTTTACTGAGCGTTCTTTTCTATTATTATCGAAACTTCAAGTGAAATTAATGAATCCTAGTCTAAAACAACCCGATTCCTTCTCAAGTTGTAAATTATTCAGAACCATACCTCAAAGCATGACTTCACTCAACATACGTGTCCTTTAAGCTAATTCAAATTTCTCCAATTCCCAACGTTGGACGTACTTCAAATCAATTGTCACTGTTCGCTGATGCTATGAGTAAATTTGCAATCCGGCTGCACACCAATGGCGTAGCCAGTGTAGGCAAGAAAATTGTTTTTGCTAGGAATTTTGTGTAGACAGGCCTTTTTACATCTCTGCCTATCTCCACTTAATCCAGTGGAGAGGAAGATTTTTCTTTGCCAGACATTTTGTGTAGGCAAATGCCTTTCTGCCTAGAGATATCTACGTCACTGCACACGACCTGGTACTGGTTGTTCACAGTAAAGTTTCTAAGAATTGAAAACCATTAATCTTTGATCGCTTGCCTTCTAGAAATTGATTCTATTTTCCCATATAAACGAACTAAAATTTCTACCGAAATTTTATCCCATAACAAGGACAAAAAGAAACGAAAGAAAAATGTGAAATTAAATAATTTCGTCGCAGGGAGAAGAAACAGACTCTCGTCCCACTAAAGTCTGGTTTTCATTAGCGGAGCAAGAACAAGCACAGCAAGAAGCGAATGCGCAAGAGAGTTCCTATTTCAGTGTGAAAACAGTCTTGACGCAAGAACAAGAAGTGAAGCAAGGTTGAAGCAAGCGCAAGGAAAAAAAATTCCTTTTTCTCGACTTACTCTTGCGCTTGCTTTAACACAAAACAAGCGCAAAGAATGTTTTGAGTGATGTTTTTGATCATACAATCAAAGCACTAGTTCCTTTGGGGTCTTATCTGCATGAGCAGACAAGATGCCGGACGGAAATAGAAGCAAGTTCTCATGAAGGTCTGGTATTTCGTGATTCTTGTGCTTGTTTCATAGTTCGTTATCACGGAACGTAAGGAACTTGCCTTTGTTTCTGCGCTTCTTCTTGCTTCGCTCGTGAAAACCTACCCCCAGGCAAAACTATGTCCTGAATTGGCACTTTTGCCAAAAAGACGGTTTTTCTATTTCCAAGTGATTTAGGTTTTGCGTTGAACTTATAATGACAAACTGTATTCCTAACTGACAATCCGCCATTAATGATTACTGGGTTGGTAAATTAACTGCCTTTAAAAAAACCGTTGCTAAGGAGAACTAAACTTCCAGTTAGCAATGACTTTTTTTATATGAAGGAATTTAATTTGCAAAAGTCAGTTTTTGGTACACAACAAAACGTTTGGCCTGTTCGATAACGCCAGTATTTTTTTGTAGGTCTGCAGGGCCCGGTTGTTCAAAAGTGTTCTTTCTCAGGACAAAGTCAGTTTAAATTAGACTTCTTTATCTGGGAATGCGAAGTCCAGTCTTTACAAAGTAATGTTGAAACACTCTAAGTTACGTAATCACGAAATGACAGCCCAAATCAGTCTGTAAGGACTTACATGTTGGTTAGCGTTAACAGACTTTGAACAACTGGCCCTGATATTCAATAGATATTGGAAAAAACCCTAGCAATTAGAAATTTGTTCAGTAACATTTGTCAACAAATTTCTAATTAGGATTGTGAATTTGTTAGTTTATATGACAAAAACGAGTTCAATAACCAAATTCTCTCACCTGTTACATTTGACATAGTACTGTAACACGTGATCCAAAGCTTTATTTACATAGTTTTACATAGTTTGCCAAGCTAAACTTGTATTATGTAAAATGGTAATGATATGTTATAAAATCTTTAAGTTTAAAAACAAACGTTCTGGACCATTAGGTCATCATCAGGGTTAGAAATAGAGCTTTTTTACTGAAGAAGTAATAATGATATAACAATAAAATTTACACCGCTTTACAATGTGTTTTTGGCCGAAGTAGAAAATTGTTACATGCCTATTTAAATTTACAATAATTCAAGAAAAGGAAATGTATGCATTTTTACAATGTTGTCTACATTAAATATTATCAAATTTACAATAATTCAAAAGAAGAAAATGTGTACGTATTACAATGTTGCCTACATCAAATATTATCAGTTAAAAATGAAAAGAAATGTTTTTAATTTCGATTTAAAAGCAGTCAACGATTTGCAGGTCCTCGTGTGTTCTGGAAGAGAATTCCACAGTGCTGGGGCAGTATACGAGAATGCCCTTTCTCCATAGGTCTTTAGATTACATCTGGGAACTCTAAGTGAAGCTTTATTTGAGGACCGCAATGTACGTATGGGAACGTATGGAGAAGAAGGGTCATTGTTTTAGGAAAAGGGGTAAAGAGAAAGCTTGACCTTGTTTATAAACTGAAGGACATGCAGGTCGGTGCTTAGAGGCTGTTTGGCGATGAAGAGTGCTTATGATGACTTAACGATGATGACTTTAGTTTACAACATGTATTGCTATTTTACATATACAATTTATTTGTATGATATTCTATGGAACTTTAGGCAGAGAATATTGTTAACTACCAAGTGAAAACCGACGCCACGACTGTCAAGCGATCCCAAGAGACAAAGGATGAAAGGACCATCAGACTGCAGGGGTTGAGCGGAGCGGACTCGCACTTCTACAAGACGGTCAGAAACTTTACATGATCTTCAGTTTATGAAGTTACAATATACACAGTTAAACTGCACTTTTATTATTTAACAACTGTGAGAGTGAGTTAAAACATCACCAATAACAGCGGAGGCTTTATACAAATCTATAGTCGAGATTGTTAGTTTAATTTATCATATTAAGTTATTCTGCCTACCTATTGGTCTCGTTTGTGGGCGATAAAACCATATTGGACGCGCAGTGAAGGCGACAGACCGTTCTCAATATTGCATCGGGATGAGCAAATTCGTGCGATTCCCGACTTATCCACCTACAAAGTATTATTTTGGAGAACGGAGTTTAATACAGCTCTCGTCCCGTTTTTTTTTTTTTTTTTTTTTTTTTACTTTTCGAGGATTTTCCCGTACATTTACAGCCACATAACAGATTCAATATTTTTCCTATGAAAAAGGGAACTGTAATTTCCATATTGTGATGATCTTGCAAAACAAGCACTCAAACCTTGTGAAATGGAAACAGTAAAAAGGTTTTATAACTATGTGAAGATCAGTTGGTGGTATGAAGTTTGGGCGTCATTCACAAAACTCAAGATATTGTGACGCTCGCATGAGTAGACAATAAACCTATTAAACAACAACAAACTCAGCGAGATGCCATTTTAACCAGTTCCCCCTAATCAGTAAAAGTACTGCACAAAAATAAAACGAGGGGTGGGGTAGTGTGACCGAGAGTAGCTGTTCGCTACACTGAATATTCGTTTGATCATCGATTCCCATCAATGTTAATCTAACTCGAAAGCGGAGGGGGGAGGGGCAGCGGGGCAGATGTGGAGCGGCAGTCGGGTATTGGTTAGCTTTCACTCTGGGTTATTTGTTAATATGTAATATTTCTTCATTTAGAGAATGTTTTTAAACCCGATTTTAACCCTGCCTTATCGCTACTTAGGCCAAGGAAGGTTATATATGACTCACTGAGCCTGACATATGACAAAATTGAAATATATATATATATATATTGAAAGACGTTTATATGTATCTGGCTGAATTTTCTAAAGGGTGTCTACTAAAGTTGGACCAAACTCGCCTCATTCTCTCATAAAACACCTAACTTCACACCATCATAACTTTGGTTTGCCTACAGTCTAAAATTAAGCAGGTTTTTTTTGCATAAGACAGGGCATTTCAAGATCTGCATTTTCAGCGTGCCAGTTTTGTTTGATCAAAAAAATCTTAGTTAAGAAATGCAATTGAAATGTTGCACTATAGAGTGATTTTAGCAGCCTTTTCTAGTGCTTTCAGTTTTTAGTTTTATTGAAAATGCTCAACTTTCACCTTTGTTTCCGATCGAAATCATTAGCAAACACGTTGAGTGCTTCCTGGACTTCGCGTTGTTCAAATATGTTTAGGATTTTTATCGATTTTCAAAGGGTTGCGAGTTTTACAACAGCTTAAAATAGGTTGAAGGTTGTGGGGGAAGGGGGAGGGTCGCACCACCTCATAGGTAGCAGTCACCTTTTGGAAAATACATCCAGATATATATTGATCTAATTTTTTTTCGAAGAAATTTCAATTATAATTTGAAATTTATAAATGATCATGCATTTTCACACGTGTCACAGAGCACAAACAAATTTTTGAGTAAATAACAACTTACGGAAAATCTTGTGTAAAGTACCTGAACAACCTTTAGTGTTTCGTTTAGTTGTGCATTGATTGAGCACGTTCTTTTGCTAGATTGATCGTGGGTTGTTTTAAACATTTAAATTTTTTAGAGTTAAGAGTTGCAGTTTGTATTAATCCTATCAGAGCGTTGCCTTTTTGAGATTCTTGTTATGTTACTGATTTTGTACATTCCAAAATTTCTGGTATGCCAAATCTTATCTTGTTGTTTGTATAACTTCCCAACATCAATGTCATTGCCTCTTGTTGTTTTGTGACTATGCAATAAAATGTCTTTAATGTATTCATTACAATAATTTCATTATATTATACAAATAGTGGTGTTGCACATGTTTCTGAGGTAAACAAACTCTGATATATATGTTTTCGATTTTTATTAACATGGAATAATATGGCTCAACTCGTAGCACCGTATAAATTCCTCAGTAAATACTTGAATGAAGTTTTGGGAAATCCTGACAAGAATGTTAACATTCAACACCTGTATACAGTTATTTCAAAACACGTTGACATCTGCAAAGGGTAAAACCACGCACGAAAGAAATTATGAGGGCTCTATATTTTACCCAGCGAGCCATCCATTGACCTGAATACTAACCAAATGAAACCAGCAAAGCACAAAACTAAGTAATTTTAATAAATTAGACCAATACCAGCTCAGCAATTATGGCGAAATTAGAGGTCCTATCGTGTTTTTCGATCTGGGTATTGCATTTTTAACAAATCAACCTCTTTTGAAATAGCCGTATGTATGAATTGGCTTTTTGGGTGGAATATATGACAGCATTTGTCCGAATTCTTTGTCCTAAGGGAGGGGAACATAAAAAAATATCTCTGAAAATTTCAAATGCGCCACATCTGCCCTACCTCCGCCCGTCGTCGTTATCATTATTATCATTATCATTATCATTATATTATCATTATTATCATTATCATTGATATCATTATTATCATTATTACTATTATCATTATTATCATTATAATCATTATCCTTGTTATCATTATTATCATTATCACTATTACTCGCATTATAGTCATTATTATCATTATCATTGTTACCATTATTATCATTATCAATGTAATCATTATTATCATTATCATTGTTATCATTATTATTATTATTATTATTATAATCATCATTATTATCATTATTATTATCGCTTGCAGACAATGGCCATAATAGTTGACATTTAACATTTTATGCACACGTCATTTCAGGTCTACAGCTTTTTCAAAGAGCGTATTGAGAAGCAGTATCCCCTCGACCCCACCCCTGAGGATCCGCTTGAAGCTCAGAAGACATCGCAAGAGGTACTTGTACACTCCAAAAGGATTTTTACTGTTTTTAATAATTTTTTCAGAAAAATATAAATTTTCTGGTGGCAATAAGAAAACCCATTTGTCTTGAGTATCTTTTACCATTAAGACAATAACATTAATAAATTGACCAGTAAAACTGCTCTGGAAATTATCTATAAATAGTAAATATGGTCTCCGTCGGTAAAACTGCTGATTCTCAACCAGTCTTAAAAACTGGGGATCCAAATACTATCCCACTCATTATAGAGAAAGAAAAATATCTTGTAACATCAAAATGTTACTGTAATTTGTCGCCATCTATTTTGCTTTACAAGTATTTATTTCTTAATTTACAGTCTTTTATGGACACCCGTTCACAAGTTGTACTGGGAAGAGACAAACTTCTGATAGAGGTAACGAAATTAAAAGCATACGTCTTCAAAGCCTTGTAAGTTGTTTTATGAAGCCTGTGTCTATACACGCACATCCTCCTCAGTAGCTAGCAATCTCACTGTAATTCTCCAAAACCCAGTCAAGATGAAAAAGATTAGTTTAGGAACTGCACTGTGTGGCTATGTCCAGGTGTAGAAAAATATTCGTCTGTTTACTCCACTCTGACTGGTGCATGTGTGTTTGTTTGCTGGTCTTTCTCTGTGTCTTTGCTTCAAACTGTCTAATGTGTTAAAGTAAAACGATTTGTTTAAACCTTACGCTACAGTCGAATTTAAGTCTTGGTCAAATAGAGATGTTAGTCGATGCAAGACAGCGCAAGTTTTGAACTTGCAATTGTGTCAAGAAACTTAAATTTTCTGTTTAGAACCAACTGTTAAAGTCTGAAGAGTTTATTTATAAATTTATTTTATTTAGAAAAATATAATTGATCAAACTTTTGCAATATGTTTTAGACCAAATTCTTCGACTATAGCACGACGTCTGAACTCAATCTATATGAACTGATATATTATTATTATCATTATTATTAATTATTTTTGTTATTGGTATTATCATTATTATTATCACCATCATTATTTATTACTATTATTGTTGTTGTTATTGTTATCATATCATTATCGCATATCGTTATCATATCGTTATTGTTATTGTTTTTGGTTAATAAGTAAATTGCATGACTAGTGGTTTTCTTTATAAATTAATCAGTTTGTTGTTACTCTTGTTCCCACTAGACTAGCTTGTCATTCAGTGTCGGATTAATTCGGTTGATGCCTCTTTAGTGAAACTTTAACTGAAGAGGCCTCGACTGAAGGCGAAATCTAAACCAAACTAAATTATCTAAACTATTAGGAACAAGAACAATAAACAAACTAAATCCTAGTCATTGTCATTGTCATTGTCATTGCCATTGCCATTGTCATTGTCATTGTCATTGCCATTGTCATTGTCCATGTCATTATCATTGTCATTGTCATTGTCATTATCATTATCACTGTCATTGTTATTGTCATTGTCATTGTCATTGTCATTGTCCATGTCATTATCATTGTCATTGTCATTGTCATTGTCCATGTCATTATCATTGTCATTGCCGTTGCCATTGCCATTGTAGTTGTAATTGTCATTGTCATTGTCATTATCACTGTTATTGTCATTGTCATTGTCATTGTCATTGCCATTGTAATTGTAATTGTAATTGTAATTGCCATTGTCATTGTCATTGTCATTGTCATTGCCATTGTCAGTATCATTGTCATTGTCATTGTCATTGTCGATGTCATTGTCATTGTCATTGCCATTGTAATTGTCATTGTCATTGTCATTGTCATTGTCATTGTCATTATCATTGTCATTGTTATTGTCATTGCCATTGCCATTGTCATTGTCATTGTCATTATCATTGTCATTGTCATTGTCATTGTCGATGTCATTGTCATTGTCGATGTCATTGTCATTGTCATTGCCATTGTAATTGTAATTGTAATTGCCATTGTCAGTATCATTGTCATTGTCATTGTCACTGTCATTAACCTGGCTTTGATGTATATTTCTGTTGCAGATTGACGATTACATCCTGAATGATACGAGTCGGGCT
>JAOEHT020281700.1:0-18456 GCA_025448195.2 Parazoanthus atlanticus
ACAGCGAAGTTCCTCCTGCAATATTGGCGCAGTTTCCATATATTTCAAAACCGATATCACCTGTAACCCATCTATTTGCAATAGACGATGAGGTAACAAGGGGCATGACAAAAACTGCCATGACTAGATCGGTGAGTGCCAGTGAAAGAATGAAGATATTGGTGACGGTGCGAAGTGAGGGATTTTTGTAAAATGCTACGCAAACAAGCAAGTTACCGACAAGGGCTGTGATATTGAGGACGAGGAAGATGCATGACTCAACAACAATCAAAACCACTCCTCTAGGAGAGGCATGAGTTCTTGAAGCATTGCTCGTGACGTTGAATAGCGAACTGATATTCATCATGTACTTAGAATTAGTCTCTTTGTCTAGACTTTATATAGTGGCTAATAGAAAAACTGAAAAAAGGAGATTTAACTATCTTTAGACTAATGATGTCAGTGTATGGAAATGGCCAATTGTCACCAAAACATAAGAGAAGGATATTGTTCCAGTTACATGATACAAGCCAAACTTTATGGTGTTGGTTCTCATGTCAGCGAAGCTTTTACGTCTTTCAAAGAGGAGCAAATTGAGTTACACCACTGAACAAAAATTGACAGATGCTGCTCATTCTTTAATTGTTTAGGGTCTTAATGGAGTCAGTCATGGAGTCTTGTGTGCCATTAATACTTAATTGGCATCTGCTTCAGCGGGAGACTAGCGTTCCAGTTCATTTTCATTTGGCATTGTTGAATGTTCAAAGTAAAAAAGTCAATAGAAAGGATCCCTTAGAGAATTCTGAAGACTATCTTAGAATAACAGACCAACTGCAGCTCTCTTCCCTGCTTGAACTCGGGCTCACCGTTGACACTGTTTTAATATGTGATGACAGGTGCACTGTTGGGGCTCATCCAATAAAAGACCCGTTTCTCAAAATTGGTAATGATATAGTTTTTCCCTTTATTGTCATGGTTATTTTTTGATAAACGTTACCTGCTGAATGATTTTAACGGAACACAAGTTATTTGGTGCAAAAATAAGACTCCAAGAATCAATTTAGTAGATAGATGCTTTGTTTGTAAAGCGTTTTTGCAAAAGAATCAATAGAATACATTCTGAGTCTGTCAGCTCAGCTGATGGTTGAGAAACGAAAATAGACACCATAGTGGGGTCTATACGACATAGGAAAAACAAAGTGAACGTTATGGCAAAAAATGGAAAACCCAAAGATGATCAAATGATCGAAAATGTTTCTTTTTATTCAACACATATTTTCAAAGCTTTACCAGTCTTTAAATAGTTCTAACTATATTGGCGAAGATGAATCGTAAAATAGGATACAGTTGTAAGAACATAATAAGATTGCACTCACGACCGAAACTCGTCTTAGATAAGACCTTTGTCCTATTTGTTGGGAAAATGATAAATACTAAAGGTGCAAAACATTAACGAACAGTTACTGTTCTTGACAATATGTTTTCTTTGAACAGGGAAAATGTCCACTGTATTTTATCTAATTTTACGAACAAAAGATAACGATTCAACCTTTAATTTGTTGAAATCAAGCTTGGAACAAACATTTTTTTTTTCAAAATCCAAAAACGTTTCAAGAACATTTTCAGGTTTCAGTAGAAAATAAGTTAGGCACACTAAACCTTAATATCATCAAATAAACGTAATAATATTCTTCTAAAAATGCAAAATTTCCTTTTCTTCCCCTTGTTTTTACCTCTTCTGTGTCGCCTCTGCATCTGCGTCATCCTCACTATGTGAAGTCTCCGAGGCTGGTAAAAAGAAGCTGTGTTCTTGACGTGACATTCAGTTTTTAGAATTGACAGAAAGGATTGGCTTTCTTATGAAGGACATACATTGAACATGAAAATTGTTAGTACCTGGCCGCCCTTGAAGAAACTCGCCCAAAAACTCCGACGAGGTCTGTCCATCAGTTGGTTTTATCGCGAAATGGAACGATTAAAAATAGTTCATCATTTCGGAAAAAATCAGTAGATTTGGCTTTTTTGCGAAATGAAACAGTTAAAAAGAAAAGTTGTCGGTGAAAAATATCCATTAAATTGGATTTGCTTTTCCTAAAAAATGTGGTTTGGATGTCCAAACATTGTCAACTTATGGCCTTAAAAGTTTGTCATTTCAAACCTGGTTGCAACCAAAAATGGTTAATGGAAATTGGAAACGTGTTTCAGGAACTTGAGGCCTGGAATTTGCAATTTGTCCTTACGAGTTGGCTTTCAAGGGACTCAGTTTTTGGAATTGACAAAAAAGGATTGACTTTCTTGATGGCTTGTGAAGGACATGTGTGGAAAGTGAAATTTGTTAGTAAATACATTTTAAAAGGGTTTTGGTGTAGATAAAACTTATTAAAATCTGCGCTGTGTAAGGCGTGAATGTAGCTATTTAGAAATATGTTCTCTGTAGTACAACAACTTTGACTGATCAAACGAGTTTCATAATCATTAGCCCTAAACTAAACTAAACTAAACTAAACTAAACTAAACTAAACTAAGTTATTAATTTCAATTTTTAATATTTAATGTAAATGTTTTATCATATAATTGTAAAGCGCTTAGATCTGATCTGTAGGCGATATATAAATATTATTATTATTATTATTATTATTCCATAATGAAGAGAAGGATAAACCATAATTATATAAAGTGTCATTGGAAGTTATTTATTTATTTTATTTATTTATTTATTTATTTATTTATTTATTTATTTATTTATTTATTTATTACATGTATATGTTTATATTATTTATTTATTTACTTATTTATATATTTATTTATTATCAATATTTTTTCCAGGATGCCCAATTCAGCAATAGCTGATTTAAATTAATAAGAAGGGTGCATTAGTTTGCTCTATTGTTCCAGTTTCTAAGGCTTATGTCAGGTAAAGAATTCTGAAATATGCATGTGGGAAATGCACAGGCCCACTGCTTGTGCACTGCAAGGGCAAATCCAGAAATTCCAACCAGACTTTTTGGAAAGGGGAGGTGGGCAAAAGGAGTGCTCAAGAAGCTCTTTCTTCGACAGAAAACAATTAAAAAAACATTGAAAAAGAAACATAACCTGGGCACTGGGGCATATTGGCAAAGGCAAAACGGCAGATGCCTCTACCAAACAATGACTTCAAAATATTACAGCCGGAATTTCAAAGGAAGTCATCTTTTCTCTGCAGAGGCTTGATTCAATTTTTTTTTGTCACGAAGCTGTTCCGTGCTAATTTTTAAAGAGCAATAATGTTGATATACTCTTTGGTTTACAAGAACCTGGGTTGTTTATAAGAACATAGAGGCCGAGATTTGCCCAAAAATTTAAGAAAATGTATGGGCTGTATTTAAAACAACCTCAGGCTCAGCCAATTTTTACATACATGTTTTTGTATAAAAGAGTGTATACTAATACAATTATTTTATAATAAAATATTTTTGTCCGGTTCTCTGTCATCAATATATCTTCCAACCAGGAGTGAACACTGAGAATTAATTATTCCAGAACAAAGTCACAGATAAATATATGGTGTTCTAGTTCAACGATCTACATGTAAATAACCTTTAAAAAGAATTTTCTTTTTACTCGTAGCTCCAAGACAATATAAAATAAGGATATGACTCACTCTATAATCATGAATTAAAATATGGCATTTACAAAATGAATACGGTATATTGCATATCCCACGGTACTCTACATGTACAATATTACTTGGTTAAGTGCCTATATTTTCACAAGTTTCCACATTAGTTAAAAATTATATGCTTGTCAAACTTGGACCAAATTGGTGTCATATATGTAAACAGGCATTTTTAACTAACTTCCAAGTGGGGCATTTACTTGAGTCACTTATAGATTTGTTGAACTGTGTTGTGTTCTTCAAACAACAAATAATTTATACACAAGCGCACTGTTTTACTTTCAACAAACCAGAAATTGTAACAAACTTCTGGATCTGCTGTTAAAGTAGCACCATTTTAGCCATATCCTTTAGGTCAAATCTCAACTTTATTGCTTCTTCAATTTCCAATTTCTCAAAGCTGCAATTGTAGATGTATGCATATACTACAAGTTGTTTGTATAATCTATTGTTGAAGCTGTGAAATTGCAACACCTTCCTTAAAACAGTCTCCTTTCACTCGATAATAAGACATGTGTAAACTTCAATTTCATTTTGAATTAAAAACAGAAGTAACTCATTGTTGGTTATAGCCCTCAAACATAGCTTCCAAATATGCTGTTTGCTTCATTCAATTGTATATTTATTAATGCTGATACATGCTCGCTGGGGTAAGATGAGTATGTACATGTAACATGCATTTAAATTATTTCTAAAATCATTTTAAGTTGTACAATCATGTATCTGTTACAGTACACTTTTGAAACCTCAAGGCATGTAAAAAAGAAATCGATCTGCAAATGATATCTTATGAAATTGAAAGTGGAATTATTTACATGACTATATGATACAGGAGTGCATTTGTGTTTGCATAAAATAAAGAAGCATGCACATGCAGCTATTACTGTATATATATATACTGAACAGTTGCACCAGCCTAATATATTCACTTTGTGCTGGTTGGCTACATTTTTAACTGTGGAATTTGCTGTTGTACGGTGGCAAACCTTTTGGTGGCAGTAGCAAGCTCTTAGGCCTGCAGGCCGAGGCCTGCAATTTTTTTTAACAAAATGCCATAAATTGCTCCTAGAATGCACGAAATACAATTTAACAGGCCCTACATTTTCTTTCCCGGGCCTGCAAATCTACTGGAGGCTGGCTACGCCACTGATAAATGAGCATCTGGGTTTGAATTGTCTTCACAGGTGATGCTAGATATGGCATCAGCTGCACATTCATCATGCTCCTTCCTTTTTTCCACATTTGTGTAATTTGAGCTATCTTGTAGTTGCAAATGTATAGCCACCACCTTCATTTACTACAAGTCACAGGTCAAAGGTCATGTCACTTGTCACAGTTTACAACTATTTCAAAATTGGTTGACTTGTGAAAAGCGCAATACCCATATCGCAAAGCATGATGGGCCCTCTAATTTCTCCAATTGCTGAGCTGGTATTGATCAAATTTATCAAAATTACTTATTTTTGTGCTTTGCTGGTTTCATTTGGTAAAATACGCTGGGTAAAATACAGGGCTCTCACAATTCCTTTCGTTCGTGGTTTTACCCTTTGCAGATATCAACGTTTTTTGAAATAGCTGTATAATATATGTTGGAAGATCAGTCCTGTTCATTAGCTTATGAAGGAAGTTCAGTTTTGGACAGTTTCCAACACCTCTGGAACTGTATTACTAATTTCTTAGCACATGTAGCACTGCTGGTTCTTTGATTCGGTAAAGTGTATTTCTTACACAGCAACTTGGCAATTTGGCTTTGAATGAGTTGCAGTTTGAAGTACTTCACTATCCCCCTTTTCTGGTTGCAAAGTTCTAGTCCTTGAATATGAAGTTTTGGTATCTTCACAGCTATCAATCTGCAAAGGTCTTTCATCACTTCTTTCTTGTAGTGGATAATTTAAAGGTTGTTGTGGTGTTGATCTGTCGCTTGTAGCCAGATTTGAATCTTGTGGATGTTTTAGACAACATGCCCAGAGTGGATTAGAAACGTTTTGACTATGTGTAAGATAAGTTGAAACCTCAACACGACCTTTGTTGTTTGGCACATTTGTAGACACCCTAGAAAATACTGACCTTGCGAGAACTGTGTTATTAATTGCTGTTGTTGCATTGGATTCGTTGGCATACGATCGAGTCTTCCGGACAAATATAACACAACTAATGGTAAATGCCAGAATTGCGATACACATGAAGGCAACCAGTGTAAAAAGTGCGATTTCTAATGCAAAGATTTCCTTTTCGGTACTTTCTGATGCTTGCCCATCACCATCTTCCGGGGTGATTTTGTCGTCCGTTGTCTCTTCTTTTCCACTGTCTGCACGTGGTGGGATTCCACTGTCTGCACGTGGTGGGATCAGTGACACTGGTAGATTAGGAAAAGGAGTTGACTGACCAGTAGTGATACGCGGAGGTACTGAGTGTGCTAACAATACTATTATGTTTTCTATTTTGGTCGTACCTTTCGGTGTAGGCCGTGTAGCTCGTGAACAAAAGTCTTTCTTGGAGAGACGTTCTAAGGAGACATAAAGATGTTCAACGGTGTTTAATTTCTTATTTAAAGTCTCGCCTATCATCCACATAACGTAACATTTATGTCTCATCTTTATTCTTGTGTAGTAGTTCTTGAGGTACATTGGAAATAATGTCTTTGCAACCTTAATTTCCTCCAAAAAAAGTAGCTCCCCTTCTTCGCTTAATGGTTCGGTTTTACTCTTTTTTAGTTTTCTTATCTTTAAGATATTGGTTTTCAGACGCTCATTTCTGCTCTTAAGACTTCTCAGTGAAAGAGCAATATCTTTGGCTTTACCCCAGTTCTTGTACTCTCCACTTTTTGACCTCACCTTTATTCCATAACGCAGGGTAAAAGTTCCATTTTTAACCTTTGTGACTTTCCGCACATCCGTTCTAATGCTTCCTTTCTTAAACGAATGCAAAGGGCCTCTTCTCTTGCTGAAAGAATTTGCATGTACTGGTCTGTTGGAATTAGATGACTGTTGCGTCTTTGTCTTTTTTCTCATATATTCAAAGAAGCTTCGAGCTGATTCCTTCTTAAAATATTTTAGCCATCGTTTCCGAGTTGTGTTGTGCAGCTGAATAGTTATGTTAACAAGGGCTGTTTGCATTACAGTATGGTTCCTTTTTACTGTTACCGTTGAACATTTTGAATTCAATTTGACACTTGTAAACAATTTTTCCGTTTCCTGTTCAGCTTGTTGTAATGTCATTTTTAAATTGTTAGTGTGTTGCTGCTGCGACGTATCATAACTGGAAACTGAAGCAATACTATAAATAATTAGGCATTTGAATGGTAGAGGTAGTGAAATGAATAGCTTTGCAAGTCGTTCGAGGTAAATCGTGCGCACTCTAAGTTTCAGCTTGCTATCAACATAACATGGCTTGTTCATAGGTTTTGATGGACAATGTGTACCTTTCCAAAGTTCTGTGAAGTTGGATGCAATTTTAGTGGTAATGGAAGTATTACAAGACACCTTTCTTGCCACCTTATCTAAAATGTGACATTGTTTTTGTTGATCTAGAAATGCGAATAAAAATGTCATTTCTTTGTTGAACTTCTGCTTGAAAACACTGGAAATTGTGTTCGGATCACCAGATGGAGGAATAGGATGTGCGATTCCAGTAACATTTTGTTGCAAGACTCCACTTAGATTCTGTTGGAATGGTCCTGAATGTTTGGGGTCATCATTAAAAGAGAATGTCCAAGACTTCTTTGAATATCCTGAAAATGGTGCAGAATAACAATAAATAAGTGAATGATTTAAGGGGTTGCTGACAATTCTTGAAATTTTAAAAAAATCACAATGTACTTAAAGGGATACTTCAGCGGTCTGGTCACTTTTTGGAATTTGATATAAATTGGTTAAAATACCGGTTCAAAATGCACGGAAATGAGCAAAACTTCTGTTTTCAAAGATTCCCTACGGTTAATGCACAATAATGAGATTCCCCAGTGATGTCACTGGTGACTGGAAGCTGATTGAACTTTTGAAGAAAATGTATGGAAAATATGAAGCAGTGGAAACTACAGACTAGTTTTTTGAGCCTCGGTGGTTAATGCATTTGATGCACTGATAACAGAAGCAATCAGTATCATG
Source organism: Parazoanthus atlanticus (assembly GCA_025448195.2). NCBI lineage: Eukaryota > Metazoa > Cnidaria > Anthozoa > Zoantharia > Parazoanthidae > Parazoanthus > Parazoanthus atlanticus. Next base: position 7,741 of record JAOEHT020281700.1, read on the forward strand.
AGTTTTTAAGAAATTGTGTTAAATTGTGCTAACTCTTTTATGTGTTGCGATGCGCCATGAATGAAAACTGACCTACACACCTGCACCCTAATCGATCGATTCTCAATGACTCTACTATACTACACCAAAAATTAACTACCTGAATATCGGAATACCCTAAACAAGTTATCATAAACCAACAGGCACTTCAACACAAAACATTTTTGTGTTGAAACTTTCATTCATTTCTATAATATCATTCTTGCTGTTCACTTGTTCAATTTTAAAGTCCATGTTTGAATCACATTTGAAATCGCAACGCTAAATGTTCGAAAACAAGTTGCACTTTTTAGTGCCAAATTTCAATTATTTCGAAGTCTTAATTTTAGTTATATACAAGAAATATTGCAATAGAATTGAAACAAAATTGCAAAAATAACTACCATGTTCTTAGTGTTTCCAAACTTAACCCGAAGATTTTGCCGAAAACTTTGAACTGATTTTTCGCAGACTTTTAAACAATTTTGATAAAAAAGTGGCAGAATCATTTTATTCAGGTATGGTAATTTTGCGTCGTACTAAGAAAAGTGACATAGAGCGCTAAAGTACCCCTCTAAGCTTAAAGGGGAGGAGGTCACAAGCTAGGGCAGCATTGTACATGTATGAATACAATTGTAAAGTATATAATGGCAAGTACTTATTTTTCATTAGTTTTTCTGATGCCAAATATTTGTACATTTTGGAATTTTGTAACATGTACAACAACTAGCAGCTTTGATATGTAGAACTCTTTCCAAACCAACTTTGCCAAGTACCTCTTAAAGTAATGCCCCATCATGTTAGTGAGCAGCAACACTTAAACATATTGGATATGTCAGCTGCTATGTGTGAGTGTAATTGGGATAACATACAAGTCATCCATAATTTTCTGTTTTTTATATTCTCTTCATTTAGTTAAACTAACAACCTTTTGCACCCTTTTAACGTATATATTTTCAATCAAGGAATCATGAATTTGCATTAGAATTAGTACCCTTTGTAAACATTTTGCATATGTCAAGTTGTCTGAAGCATTTGAGTAAGACTAACTAAAGAATTGCATTTAAATCCTTGTTCTATTCATTTTTATGTTGTTGTGACTACCGGTAGTTACATACAATAATAGTAATAGCAATAAAAATAATGATAAATTATTCAACCAGATGGCCTACTCACTTGTGAGTGTTTTTCAGTAAGGCTGTGTATAGAAATTGTGATATAGGATAAAATTCTGAAGTACAGAAATAAATAGGCATCGTTTTATTTGCTACAGAAAAATACTAATATTCTGAGGAAAAACCTGAAAACACAAAATAAAGTTAAAGAAAGGGAAGAATAGCAGAAGTATAACAGAAAACAATCTGAGTCAAAATGAAATATGATAAATGCAAAGTAAAATAATTGATTAAAAACAAATATTTTAAGGTAAAACATTTGAATTGAATGGCAGTTCTTTAAAAGAAACAAATATAAACAACGAGAGTGAGTTCTCATTGTCACGGCTCAAAGTTCAGCTTTTCTAAAAACATTTTAAGTGCACCACCTAAAATATTTTAGTTGCACTGCTAAAAGCGCTAGAAGTGTAGATTTGTAAGGCCAACAGTGATCATTTTGTGAGCAAGTTTAATATAATAAACGTGTTGATCTTGTTTTCTTTCACAGGGTACTGTTGTTGACCTTTTGTTGGAAAGTTAAGATTTCTCGTGGCACTCATCAGCTGTAAATTAGGTTGGATTATGTAAAACTATCGATATTCAGCTCAAATTTTCAAAATAATTTTCAAAAATTTGAAGATAAGAACTACCGCTCAGAATAAGTTGTGACGATGTACCCGTCTGTGTTATTTATTCTAATTAAAAATAGTTAATTATCTAAGTATACTATGGTATAACCTTGTGAAGGGTGATTTATTATTATTATTAAGCTTCATGTCACAGCTCTTTTTGACCTAGGTTAGGTAGCTAAGCTGAAACATCAATGAGTATGATCAGATTGGAACAAAAAGATAAACATTGCCAGGAAAGGAAATGCTCTTGAATAAATGAACTTTCACTTGTCATTCACAGCGAATTGAAAGATTGTAAGAAGTAATTGTTCACGACTAAACTGATAATTAACAGGACTTCAGTTCAGTTGATTTTACCGTACTAAGCTTAAACAAAATTACACGATAACACAAATATACATGCCCATAGCAAAACTTAAGGTATCAAAATCGAATAAAGTAGTACTTGGGCTCCCTTTTTACTACAGTTAAGATTGTGAGAAAATAAAGCAGTGTGACTGTCATGTATGAGGTAGAAAAATGACTTAGCGTTGTTTAACTTGTGAGCATTTTCAAACAAAACAAATAGGATATCATAGTCACTCACTTATTCCCAACATATGGTTATATGACATACAGTAGTCGGTAAGATATAGTTTTTGTTAACGCTGGCAGTCGTGCTCTTTTGATGAAAGAAACAATAAATGATGTGTTTTACTTTGCGTGTGTGCTGAGAAGTAACAATATACATCCAAGCACTCCTTGCGTTGCCTTTTCACATTCTTTCGCACATTACGCAAAGATAATTGTAAAACAAAGGCTCTTTAAAAGTATTTTAGGCTCAGAGCAGTGCAAGTTTACGTTCCAGACTGGAATACGTGCAATCATAGTAAAATGCACGTAAACATGACTTGTCATCCAAAAAAAAACTATAATTTCAATTATGAATTTACGAATGGCTCAAAACTGTGGGTTCATTTTAGCTGCCAGATCAGAGAGAGTAGATATTTTAAAAAACATATGATATACATATGTCATGTCAGCTGCCTGAAGCTCCAGTCCAGTTCAGATTTAATATACTGATTTGTGTATTGGTGGCAACTCGTAATTCAGTCCTTTTCACAAAATAGTTCCCAAGCGTGAAGCCTGAAACTCTTGAAGACAGAGACCGGAGGATACAAGTAGCTGACGAACGAACCTATGCTAGCGACGTATTTGAGTCAATTTTTTATAAACACATCATAAACTGAACGGGACTTATCGAAAACAATGAAACTTTTCAGTTAGTTTGGCTGGTACTGTTTTCAAAACCGGCACCAAAGTCACACGAGAGTGCCGCCTGGTTTTGATCTGCATCGCAGCTCATTTCTCCAAGACGAAAACCGACAGCAAACGTGGTGAAAGCATGATTTGGCTTTGATTTGAAACAAAAGGAACTACATTGCATATGCGTGGTATGTTTTCAGTTCAAACGGCTTATTCTATAATGGACGCTGGTGGGTATGTTCTGCTACTCCTGGGCATGGGAAACCGCGACTCGAATGCTGTATTCAAATTTGAAACAGTACATTGTACGAGTTATGACGTTTTCTAAAAACGTACGACGCTCTGCCACGCTATGACACAGAGTGAATTTAATACATGCACACAGCGAGGCAGATATCCATAGAAATTCAAATTCATTGATAGAAGATCATCGATTGCCAGCAGTGCGTAAACACTAAAATAAGAAAATCCAACTGGAAAGAAATAAACTATACTAGTTTACTTATCACATAAGACTATCACAGGTGTACTTTGTGTAAGTAAAGTGAACAGAACGCGAAGTATAGCAGCAAGCCAAAACTACAGTTGTATCAAGTTACAGATAGCTTACCGATGGCGTCTTGTACAAGAATGGCTAGAAGCAGCAGGTCAACAATCAATGAACGCATGGTCCAGCGTAGCATTATGTGTTCCTTGTACCTGAGAAATAATATTTTGACCATAAGAAGCAAGTACTATATACTCACGACACTAGACAAAACCTTTATCTTCAGAAGCGAGGAATACTAACAGAGAGCTTCTGTCGATCATTTCATTTATATATTTGTGACTCAGCTGAAATTCATGACTCAACAAAACTGTCGGAAAATGCGAACTTAAGCGTCCTTGTTTCCTGGAAAATCTCCCTGCCCAGGAGAATCTTCTTCCCATCTCACGCCATTCCTACTTCACAACGTGTTATCTTTTTGAAGTGAACTTTATTTGGTTAGCGATGTATACAATGTCTCTTGACAAAGCCACAAAGCATTTCACTTCAAAAATTTACATGGCCCTAAGTTGACAAATTGTTTGTCCGTGGAAGGATCAGTTGACAGTTCAGTCGGGATTATATCGTTTCAAAATCAGTTCAATTATCGCATTTAATGAACAAAAAACAAATAAGTTTCACGGGCTGTGAGTAGGAGTGATGTACGCTTTCACAAGTATTGGTTACTCAGGGTCACATACAATAAGTTGTACAAGCTACAACTGCTACCAGACAAAACATACAAGACGACTTGCTGATCAGAACCCTTGTCCGCGTATTTGAGCGACTGCAATAGCGTGACCTCTTTGACTAGTCACATATCACTTCGTGAAGATTGAGTCTGTCGGTAAACTGACTTTAAAGGTAGTTGAGCCTGGGAGAACGTCCATCCAAATATTGGTGAACAACAGCAGCTCGACAGCGGAGATACTATTAATACAAACTCGACGGTTTTTGACCCGAGATCAACGCCATTACAATCGTTACTCAACCATAAACAGCTATAACATTCAGATAATTGTCCCAAGACTGCGACGTGCTTCTCGCTTGGTAAATTTAGGGAACTATTGCGATATTAGTAGATCTTTAAAGCTTTCCTTCGAGGACTAGGTTTCAACAACTGATTGCTCGCAGCGTTGTAGTTGATACCAAGGCATTCCGTCAAGAAACAACGTTATAGTAGATTCTGGAAGCAAGAGCCTGATCAGTAGTCAAGTTCCAGAGCGAAGCACAAATTAAATTACCTCGATAGATGGTCATGTCTACATAGTAGTCGCAGAGACTACATTGAGCCCGTCTTTCTTTTCAAAACACGCACTGTCACTGTGTAGTCGAACTAGCAATGAAATATGAGATAAGCGATGTGTTGTTGGCCACAAAACAGCGTGACGTCCCAAGGAACAAGGATGATGGGATATAAATACCGCCATTTAAGCTTTGTGATTGACGTTCCATTTAATAGCCGCACGAATCGACTTCCGGTTGTTCTTGGGCAAGTTAAGTGGGCAGAGCGCGCGGCCAACGATTGTCCCATGCATGCTCAGGAATTGGCGGAACATGTGGGAAATTACAGATTGAATCGAATCATCTTCAACATTACTGATTAACCACGTATGTCCTTTATAAAAAAAAGTTTTTGAGATCTTGCACATCGAGTTTCAAACTGTGGACACAAATACTGATTTTTGAAGCATTTGGGACGGAGCTTGAAAGTACTTCGCTGAATTACTGTTAAAACTATCAAATATCACAAAGCGACAGAATGAGTCTAAGTGCGACTCGACTATGCAGACTTGAAACTTGCGATAAACCGGAATTGGACGATTTTTCAATACACACATTTATTTAACATTTTTGCCGACACAGAGTGCTACTGGAGGTACCGAGTAAACGTTGGTGACAAGTGTATAATTAACAATGACTTAGCGAGCTCTGGTGCCGTTGCGTTGACAGTAATATTTCAGTGAACAGCTTATATGCGGTTAACTGAAAAAACACCCTGTATAAACAGAAACTAAGAAGAAAAAAGAGAAAAATAGAAGACATTAAACTAACACTTTAAGTTTTAAGAAATAACATATAAAGTTAATAAAATTATTTTTTGTTTATCGACCATGCTAATGTAAACAGTTATGTTTTCAAGATGTTAATAAATCATCTTTTGTTATGTTATGTTATGTTATGTTATGTTATGTTATGTTATGTTATGTATACGCGAATACCGATACTATCCATTATAGTAGGATGCTGGTGGATGTTCTTTTTACATAAAGCGGCGAAGCATCTCTGTCAGTAGCCAATTAATTTCTGCTCACTGAGTCGTAAGAGCTGATTGATAGCCACATGATATAGCCCTTCTGTACCAGAAACGGCTGGTGCGCCCACCTTTCAATAACTACTCCCTTGCTAGTTTTGCCCTACTATCAGAGTTTTATCATATATACTAACTTAACTGTACTGAGTATTACAAATTACATTTTCGTTTTCTTAGAACAAAATAAAGTGGGAAAGGACAAACAAAGGTTATGAATAAAAGGCAATTCATTGCAAGGTCTTGCTAAGAAAGCCCCTTAGCACAGCTGTGTCAGTTGAGATATGAGATTGCTTGACCCCGACCTGTTTCCAGTTTGTCAACGGGGCAAGTGTGTATTTACTTTTACTTTTAGCAGGTCATTATCAATACCGAGCTGCGTTCAGTCTTAGACAAGAAATAGGACGTCATGTACGATCACTATATGTTGATATCCTATAACAGAAGTATTTTTTCGTATATATTACATGAACACTTTTGAATAATTTTTACTGATCAACTTAAAGACCTTGCAGTGTCGGCTACCTTTGCCAGCAGCAAGAAACAACAGACATTGTCTTCCTCCGAGGGAGGTACTTCTTAAAATGTTTGGTGTAGGTGAATTGCTGGCTTCGTGAATCTTTGCTCGTTTACAGGTTCCCTTTGGGGCCCCATATACCAGTATAGCTCATGCGAAGGAGTACAGCACAGTTAGAACAATACTAGTCCATGCAGTGTTTAACATACTTTATTTAACACAGAACGAGTCTTGTCTATGCCCTAAAATTATACTGATCTAATCAGTTTCAATTCGTGTTAAAACGTTTGACTTGTGTCTCCCAAGAAGACCCAAGAAGAAAGTTGCTTATGACAGTCATTCTCCGCCATTTGGATTTACATCTATCTTCCAGGAGAAAGCATGCAGCAAATTACGTATTTAAAATGTCTGGCTGGCAGTCATGAGTTGTTTCAATAGGGGGGATCTAATCAACAGTAGTAGTAATAATAATAATAATAATAATAATAATAATAAAAACAACAACAATAACAACTTTATTTATGTGTCAAATCATTTTAGCAGGGGGAAAACCTCCACAAATAGGGAACACTTAACTATAATTTTCAAAGGAATTACCATAAAAATATGAATGCTATATCTAATATTAAAACGTTAATAGGTTATAATGAATATCTAAATACAGTTAACTGTTTGATGATTCAAATTCCCTATTTACATACTTTTTGCCAGTATAGTTGTCTTAATTCTCACTTCCAAGTGTCAGAAACTGATGCTACCTGCAGACATGCTGACTTGATTTGTTAGCGAGACTAATGAAGTCAGTTATAAGTTATCGAAAAGTAGGCAGCACCTGAATTGCACCTGACCTGTTCGCCGCGGACTGCATAATAAACAAAAACAAAGGGTTTATAGCTGACCATAGCTATACTATAAATTCTGTTGTAAACAATTGCTAGTCTAGTGCTGTTAATGTACAAAGCGTTCGGCAGGTTTTTTTTACATCGGTATTTAAAGCATTTCATTAAAAGGGAACGAAAAATGTAGGAGCCAGTATATGTAGTTTTCCTTTCCTACTATCATTGTTTCTCCAGAATTTTTTTCTGAATATAAATACATGCATAAGAGACAAAACTGAGCTTTATCTTGCTGGAGGACACAATGTTTTACTTTTGTTGTTGTGATATTTCTCACCTACTCGGGGCGTAGATCCGACAGTCCCTTTGTCGAAATGATGAGATGCCAGTTAAATATTCCGCCGTTTAGTCAACTTGAGAGCAGATCACAGATGTTTTAGAAGGTAGGATATTATTGACGTGCAAAATGGATCTCTTATCATTAGCAAGATTCTCTTGTTTTTCGTTTCGAAAATCTTGGTCTGTGTAAACGTCAGAAATAGTTTTAGATTAACAATGCAAGATATGAAAATAATTGGATGTCGCACTACTTATGCGGGTATAACTGAGGAAAACGTGCGGCCTTGCACATTGTGTCAAGTTAAATCTGGAATAACGAGTATTTAATTCCTTCAATAGTAGCAGTTGCCGGCTTCCTTTGTTCCATTTTCACTACCTCGAAGTCATAGATGTAAAAAGATTGTGATTTGAAAGGGTATTCTTGTAACCATTGTGAAAGTTTGCTTGAAACAGTTACATTTGTAAAGTAGCACCATCATATTATCATGCATAACAAAAGCTGTTTTATCAGTCGACTGCCAGGATGTAATTGTAAATTTCAACTCATTAATATTTCTCAGTCTCCTTGGCGGCTGGGAAACAGCTTCAAGCAGGATACTGAGAGGAAGGCTGCAGAAGATGTAGCACTAGGACTGATAAAGAAGAAAGCTCAAAGTACAAAAGTTGTCACGTGAAATTAATGAGGAATGCGTGTCTAGAATATGTAAACAGTTTGAACATTATTTTTTCAAGCTGTTAGGACGGTTTCTTCTCGCTGTGAATCTGCTTTAGTCATTGTTGTCTTACATTTGGAAGGTCGTTTTTAGGAATGAATAATCTGTAATCCCTTGCCAACTTTGTTAATAGTTCGAATTTTGCAGTTATTTGGTTCTTGTCTTTTCGTATATAGTAACGACAATATTTTAAGATTTACATGAAACAATAACAACAATTTGATGATCGAACTGGGAAGTCGTGCTGAACTGAACGCGTTAACTGTGCATGTTTTTTACAGCTTCAGATAGTCACTAACGGGGTTAGATAGCTGTGACATATACCCCCGAAAGTTGAGTGTAACCTAGCAAGCAAATAGATATTAAGATGGTCGTTTAAACGCCAACCTAAGTTGACCTTTATCTCCGCCCCCCATGCAACACCACTTGAGTGGTAATTTCAAGGGGTTGTATCCTTCTCAAACATTTAGTTAAACTTGATCTGTTAGTGTTCTGGGTCCCATGATGGTTGTTATCCATGATTTTCACTGCCTCTCTTGATTCAAACGTTTCTCCGTTCTTAGATTTTATACATGTTGAAAAAAAACTGTTTTTTGAGATAAACACTTTGTTTAGTGTACGTTGCATCGAGCTGCAGAGGGATACGAACTGTGTTGGTCGTGAACGGTAACATATAGTGCAAGTTTAAGAAATGTCATTGTATTTTTTCGTTAGCCGAGTCGGTAAGATGATGACTTGATATACCTGAACTATTACTGAAAACTAAAGGACGCAAAACTGGACTCTTTCTGATACGCAAGGTTCTTGACATCGGTTCTTAGATGCGTACGCTGATATGCTTACCACTAGAGAGTACACTTGAAAGCACAATTCGTTCAGCTACGTAACCAATGATTTGTCTTTTCCACTGCTACCCCTTTATGATGGCGCCAGCACGTGGCGTAACCATCTTGAATACTTGCGTGGGAGTAGGAGGAACCGTAATAGCTACTACCATAAGAGACAGAAGGTTGACACTTGTGTCCGCATTGCACGACGATGCCGGTTAGCTAAGAATTCGAACTGAGTGATGACAGATGTTACCGAATGAGCAGGGTTGGGGGGAAAGGGAGCGGACTGGATTTTTCGTCATCACTGCAGGATTGCCGATACTATACTACGATAGGCGGATTTGTCAGGTAGTTACTTACAGAGGGCGCCGAGCTGCTTCTGAATAGTGTAAGCGGGCCGGAATGGTCTAGGTATTTTTGAGTTTCTATCCCCCTTAGAAATTTTGCTAGTCCTTGAAATCTGCGAATACACCAGTCAGCTGGAATATATGCACGGTCTTGTTTGGAGTTGAAATGCGAGATCGGTATCTCATTCTTGGAGCGACTGATGTGTTCTAGCTTTTTCTCCGACCTCATCTGAACAATAACCACTGTCTGCGACATTCACGAACATTCTCTATTTGAACGTTTCTGAAGTCTTTCATCCCTTTTTCTGTGCAAAAAGAGTGGTATGCTTCTCCATAGCCCTAAATATTACCCGTTTTTTAAATTTTTGTCACATTCTTGGAATTTTTTCACGCTTTGCATTAATGTAGACTGAAGGTATTTTAAATTTGTAATTTGCCATTTCAGTATTTAGTATTTTCTAATTCCTTTCTAACAAAATTTCATTAAATTTTTATATATTGCAACACCAAGTGGTAAAACTCAGTATTTAATAGTACCTATGCTAACTGAACGTGAAATTTTGAGTTGTACCGAGAAGACAACAAATCGTTTCTCAAAACAAAAATGATAAATACGGCACCTGATTATCGGTAGGATTCCTGAACTGTGTGATATATAACTCTTCTCTATTAAATGAAGAAACTTGTTACTGAGACAAATACAGCTCCACATAACTCTACCTGCTGTTATATCACCGGGTTAATCAAGATCAGTACCGACTGTTCTAGAAGCCATCAGTTGACCAGCACCACATACTTGGTTTTTAATGCTCTGGTGACTACAGCTCCCGGCAAAAGGTAGGTGAGCGCGCAGTCTTTTTTCTGAAACTCGCACGTGCGGTTTGAGACCAAAACTGATTCCACTTCAAAATTCCAACCATAGTCCTGATCATTCAAGCCATTTAAAAGGAATTTGCATGATGGCGTCAATTTACCACAACTACCAGAATGCTTTAGAACTTTCTTTGTTTATATTCAAATTGTTATTTCCTCATGAGGATAGTAGAACAATTGGCACTAATTATCTCACAAAAAAGTGGGCAAAGTATTCTGGTAGTTGTAGTATATATGACGCTATAAGATAAGATACCGGTAAGCTTTCTTCAATAATTACATTGCAGCCCTCGGGCCGAATAGCCCATTTCCGAATTACGCTCCACTGCTCACAAACAAAACCTTCAAGTCGAGGCTAGGTGCTCACTTTTCATA
>JAOEHT020281701.1:0-10397 GCA_025448195.2 Parazoanthus atlanticus
TTTTATATTGATACTGTGAGGAGAAGATAGATGTTGATGGGAGTGACCATGGTGGCCATGGGAGTGAAAGGGTTAACAAGATATATAAAATTAATTCCGAAAGGGACAAGTTTGCCATGATCACATCACATAATAACATTTATCTATGAGCTACAAAATATAATGGAACTTTCTCCTGATTACCAACTTCACTCACCACTGTATTGCTAATATAAACACAGGTTCAATTAAGTGCAGTACAAGTGCGACAAATTTTAGACATTTACTGAATCGAAAGTTGAATTTGTGTAGCATTTCTTCCCAATTGAATTGAATTGTATCGTCATAAATTGAACACGGCAGAAATGCAACTGTCTGAACCGGACCTTAAATCCCTCAAGGCACATTTAAACGGACGTACAACTTTTGCCTACAACTCTCGCATCCAACAGACTTTGGCCATGTTTTAGCAGTTATTTACACGACCATAAAACCCGGTTTGCCACATGGGAGACTGGGGTGAGCAACAAACACAATGGCATGTAAATCGGCCTTTACGAAGCGAACGTTAGTGAAATAACGATGCTTTGCTTTTTTCCTCAGAACCCTAACCTTCGTCGAGGAAGTTCTTGATGAAGCAGCGAAAGAGTAATCGCTTTAGGATTTGTTGAGCAGCGACGGGGATCAAAAAAGCGTTTTTCCAAGTAATGAAGTATCAAGGGCTGTAACAAATTATTGCTGCAATAAATATCTTACAGGTTTAACTCTGTCTACAGGCTTAACTCTTAACGCTATTTAGACTGAGTTGTTTGGAATTAAGAGTCGATCCACAAGAAAACCATGCAGATGGTGGCACAAGAAAAATCACCGATTTTGCTCTAAGTTTGCATGGAACTTAACGTGGTCCAAAACTCACAGTGGCAAGTTCCTTCTTGATAATCAAGTAGTTACAACCAAGTGAGGTCAATATAATCGTTCCTTTTGTGTTAAAAATACGGGGTTATCCCCTGGGAGCCTCTGAACGTGTTAGAATTGCATTTGGTGAGAATCATGTTTCCCGCCATAACTGCAGCCCCACCCCTGAGCGGAACTGCCTTATAGCTCTTAAAGTGAGGTCAACAGAAACACGCGGGAGTGCACTGTTACGCAACAAAATGTAACAATTGACGCAAAATGTAACATCTTCCCGAAATGTAACAACTTTTGACGCAAAATGTAACATCAACCCCAAATGTAACAACTTTTGATGCAAAAAGTAACAACTTCTTAACGCGAAATGTAACAACTTTTTGACTCAAATGTAACAACTTTTTGACGCGAAATGTAACAACGCAAAATGTAACAACTATTTATCCCTATTCAGACTGGGCTTTTTCGGCGTCCTGAGTCTGGGGGAACCTTAACTCAAAAACTACAAAGGCTATTGCTATGAAACTATGAAACTAAACTTGGCAGTTACATAGTTTTCCGAAATTTATTTATTTATTTATAAGCGATATTTAGACAGGCTTATCCAATTTAACAGAGCTAGTTTAAACGGAGGCCTGTTAAAATAAACCTAATATACAGACATATAGGAAATTATCAGTAGTTGAATTGCAAATGTAAATAAAAGTAAACATATGGAAATTACAAAAATAAGTACTTCTTTAACTTGTTGTTGAAACTGGTTTGTCCTGTTTCATTTCTGACGTGAGCTGGAAGATCGTTCCAAGTTTTTGCTCCGTGATATTTAAAAGAACTTTGATATTTTGATATTTTTGCGCGGGGTAATCTGACTAGATGACTTGACATAAATAGGTTTTGCTCATGACGAAGGTACCCATAAAATGCTTCTGTAAGTTGCCAGCCAATCAGGGCAAGTGTGGTCACACTTCTTGTCGGTTGCCTGACCTTTCTGTCTGGTACAAATGTATAACCACCGCAGTACGAACCATTATTTGCCGCCACTATGGTTTATTAAACTGCTTAAGGATATAATCTAGTATATTTCGCGTGTTGTATATAAAGTTATTGATTTAAGGACATAAAATTTACAAATTTGTATATATTTTCGCCAAATCGCAAGAACCCGCAGTAAAAATCGCTCAGCGAATTATCAATTCTGAGGTGATCATGTAAGTTTTTTCTGCAGTGACGATTGAAGTCAACCAAAGTCGTAAATTTAACCTGGGGATAAAATGCAAAATAGCAAAATAGAAGTTATATACCATAAACGTCCGAATATAAGCCCCCCCTGAATATAGCCTCCTCGAATGTAAGCCCCCAAAATCTAAAACGCAAAATTCCTTCCGATTATAAGCCCCCTCCCTCATCGCCCCGAATATAAGCCCTAATAATTATCTTGAAATAAACGTAAACCAATGTGACTTTGCAGCTGATGTTTTGTTCAAATACGGTTACTGGATTATTGGCAGTATTTCAGAGTCTTTGACTTAAATTAAAATAACCATTTAATGTGTTAACGTGTGTCTACTGCCATTTTAAAGTTAAAGATTTTGGGACGCAAAATTCCATCCGGTCAAATGCCCAAACAATTTTGAAACGAAAAAGTTCCCCCCGAATATAAGCCCCCTCTCCGAATATAAGCCCATTAAAAGGTGCTTTGAAAGCTATAAGCCCATGGGCTTATATTTGGAAATTTACGCTATATTTTGTTCTATTTTGAGAGGGCTGATGCGCTCAGTACTTCCTGTGGTACTAAGCTGTGCCGCTTTGTGTAATGTATAAGCCCAAACTGAAACAAAAAAAGCAAGGAGCTTTTGTAAACACCTCTGGACAATTGCAGACAACTCTGGATAATAGCAGACACCTCTGGACACCTCTAGACACCTCAGGACACTTGTAGAAACCTCTGGACACTTCTAGACACCTCTAGACGCCTTTGGTATCCTCTGGACGCGTTTGGGCCAGATGTATGTAGAGGTGTTCAGGAGTGTCTATACAACTCTGCACACGTTTAAACACGTCTAGATACATCTGGACATCTCTTCACACCTCTGGACCCTTCTAGACATCTCTTAAACTCCTGCAAATGGGAGGTTTGCATGATGGCGTCATATACTACAGATACCAGGATGCTCTACCCACTTTCTTTTGTAAGATAATCAGTGCCAATTGTTCTACTTGAGGGAACAAAAACTTGAATAAGAAAGAAAACTCGTAAAGCATCCTGGTACTGGTAGTAATTTGACGCCATCGTGCAAACCTTCTTATATACCCTCCGTGCTATATTGAAAAATATATATTTCTGTCTAATCAGGTGATTTATGACGTCACGCATATTGAGCGACGGGTTGCTGATAGTTGACGTCGAACTCCAATGTTGCAGCAATTGCTCATCCCAACGTCGACATTTTAACTATTGCTCCACAGTGCCGTAAACATTAATTGGGATACCCAAATCCCTGGCTAAAGTCCTGGTCTGGGTATAATCAATAACCTATCGGCTTGTAACTTCTTTCCCCCAACCCTTTGGGATGTAAAAACTTTATGTATAATTTCAGTTAAAAAGTTGTTACATTTTGCGTTGTTACATTTCGCGTTAAGACGTTGTTACATTTTGCCTCAAATTTGTTACATTTCGAGTTGTTACATTTTGCGTCAAAAGTTGTTACATTTCGGGTTGATGTTACATTTTGCGGCGTAACATGCACCAGGTTTGCCACCTGGCCACCGTCGAGCAAAAAGTGCAACGTCGCAAACAAATTGCCCTGTTATTAGCTCCGCTTTATAACAGTCGGCTGCAGCTCGTGCCATTCAAACTCTTTACCGCAATTAAGGTGGATCGATGTTTTTTTTACCGCTTGGCATGGGTACGAAAATGGCGCGCCCGCGCGACTCAGCACACGCGCCCCTGTCGATCTTGTCGAGTCCACATTTTGATTACGTAATAGTTGAACGAATTTTCAATTGACATTTCTCGCGTTCCCTTCGGCTTCAAAGCCCTCTTTATATTTGAAAACTGTACGCTGAATTTTTTATTATTTACAAAAAAATACATTTTTTCATTTTGTGGGAATTCCAAACGTCGTGATTCATATTTGTTTTTATTGAATTAGCATGACAAACTTTACTGCCATGGAAAGTTCCAGCAAATTTCGCCGAAGGACTGTTCAGCGAAAATCGCAAAATATAAAAAGGATGGGGGAAATCGGTATTTTTGAAGTTTATATTATTCTGCGATCTCAGCCAAATGTTTACAAAGCGATGCCAAGTACAGTTGCATACTTGCCTAGTACGCCTAGTTCCTTTCAAACGGTAAAAAGGCAATAATTGCAAGGTTTTGACGCTCTGAATACCAGGTATCCGCGTGCGCACTTGATACATGAGAACCATATCGAGCCACCTTAAATAAAAAAAACGCCTGGATGATACGCAAACAAAAGAGAACATATTTCCAGCAGTCGTAGTCCAAGCCGTTGCTGTCTTGGCTGCTAAAGGTCGCTATTCATTTCCGGACGACAACTAAACAGAGAACAATTATATGATTTATCGTATTTCATTTTATTGGACAAAAATATCAACTTCTTTACAGGAGCTTAATCAAGTCTGTAAAAACAACGGGTTTTATTTATCCAGACAGACTTTCCAAGGCATTCCATATGCTACAAAATTGTCAAAAAGTGGAGGTTTACATCAATGAAAACTGGAAGTTCAACAGTTCCAAATTTACAACAAATTAGCTTACAATCTCGGTGATCATTCCAAATCTTCTTAGTGACTGACTGATCCGGTTCCCACCCTTTCTTGCATGGCAATTACAGAAAACATCACATTTAAAGATTCAGAAAAACCAACAAGAAGTCGACTTAATGCAAACCGGTGAATGGACATTTCAACCTCGCACTTGTTCAGTACATTGACGAATCTAGAAAAAGAAAGATTAAAGGACTAAAACTTGGAATGTCTGCTGGGCTGTAGCCTCAGTTTCAGGCGTCGCTCCACAGCGAACAAATAAGGTGTCTGAAGTCAGGCTAGCTAGGATGTAACGTATGTATGTTATGCCTGGGCTGAACTCCTTGATTTTCGGTGCGACATGCCAATGTAAGTATTTGGAATGCCAACTACTTGGCAAATAGATTTAAACCTGCTGATACTGGGCCGATTGCAAAGGTCCGACCTCTGCAAATCTTTAAAAAACCTACAGTTTCATTATATCATGCAAAATTGAACTTTGTTAACCTTTTACTGTTCTTTACAAGGAATTATCATTTAGACTTTAGTGTTAAAACTCTACACAGCACTTAAGACATGACACCAAACACGGGATTGTGACGGCAAATACTCGGGCCATATTCATCATAGTCGGCTTTCGTGTGGCAAACCTGGTAGAATTCCGGCTGCAAGAAAACATAATTGACAAGCATCTTAAATGTCGTTAAATAAACTGTGCGTTTGTTCGTTCATCTGATTCAAAGATATCTGCTATCTGTTCCGGTATATTTGTCTGTTCGTCTGTCCGTCCGTCCGTCTGCCTTGCCCTTCTATCTGTTTTCAGACAGTATTTATACCAAGTGCAACCAGTTTGTTTATTTATATATCCGTCTCTCTGCCAGTCAGTCAGTCTATCTGTCTGTCTGTCTGTCTGTCTGTCTGTCTATCTATCTATCTATCTGTCTACCCGTCCGTCCGTCTGTCTGTCTGTCTGTCTCTGTTTTTCCTGTCTGTCTGTCTGTCTGTCTGTCTGTCTGTCTGTCTGTCTGTTTCTCTCTCTCTCTCTCTCTCTGAGCTATTTCATACTTCAAATGGCAAAACGATACGCCGTTTTACTGAGGGAGTTTACAGGCTATATAAAAACACTCTGTTCCGCAAAAACTGACAACTTTGCGAAACACACTGGAATTCTACATTTTGAACTGGTTGATAAAAACTCCTAAAATGACCATTCATTTTGACCGTATTGAAGAATCGCTAATGTGCGTAGTGTTGGTGAGTCGGCTGAGTGTGTAGTGTAAGTGATAATCAAACTGGGCGATTTGACCATTTAAATAAATCTAAAAGTCAAAAGGACAAGTGCTAACTGACGTACCGTCGACGCCAACATACTGCCTCCAAACCAAACCGCATAACGTTGCATGTGATGAGAAATCACCTGAACCTCCATCGGCTTCGGCTGTTGGACAAAAAGCAACTGTCAGCGAGAAACAAATACCAAAATGCACGCTGGATAGCGCAGAAATTTCTGTTTGAACCGGTTTAAACAAATTTGACATGGGCGAGTTAAAAATTTCACTGACATTCTGCCATAGAACTACAACAAATCTACAACTCATGGAAAAAGTAGTATGCAGAAATAATTATTTTTGAACAAAAAGAAAGCACAAAAACCATTAAGGCAAAAACTGATACAGGGTCCATACAGACCTCAACATTTTTTCCAGAGACAAATTATATTTTCAAGGACTCGTTTTATTCGAAAAAGTAAAATAAATTTATGTTAAGCTGTTTTATTGGACAAAATAGATAAAACTTAGAAAAGATGGCATTGGCTTTTAGCCTTGGTGTTTTGACAAACGAATCCCTGGAAATTCAAAAATGTTTCAACAGATTTCAAGGACATTTTTCTAAAATTTACGGACTTTTTCTTGCTGGAGATAACCTTAGAATTTATCTTGAAATTCAGTTGTTGTTTTTTAAAAAAAGGACGTTGCACGTTTTCAAGGACTTTTCAAGTCGAAATGCCCGACTCGACATGTACCTTTATTCGCCCTCCACTGAGCTGCTCGCTGAGCTTGAGGCGCCAGTCCACTGCCCTCTTGAGGTCACGCTGGAGGCGGCGGCCAAAGTCACGGAACATAGTGGAGCCACCAGACAACACCACGTTCTAAGAACGAAAGATCAACAAAAGGGAATCACTCGACAAAAAGTAGTAATGAGAAATGAAGCAAAACTGTACAAGTTATAGAATATGAATCAGTTTGCAAAGCTATAGACTTATTATATTATTTATGGTTTTAAAAATTGGATTTGTTTTACCTTGTACAGAGGCCTCCTCACATCAATTGGGCAGTTTTGTACCACGTTATCAATCACTTCAGAAATCGGAGTTGTGAAGTCTGGATTGGAAAACTGAAGGGAAAAAAGTACTTGCTGTTAATACGAGATACACATGTAACATGCACAAAAACCTATAGATACACTATGAAATAGGAAAGTAGAGTATCAGATACAAGGTTTACTTTTTGGCATTTTATATATATTTGAACCTTTTAATTAGGGTTTTTTGTAATCTCATGATGCATGATTGTGTTTTGCATATAAACTATGGTATTAAATCAGTATCAAAATCAATTAGTACGTACCTCTGGGTGGAAGAAAATTTCTGGCCCAAGGAAACGCTCATATCCAACATCCACAGAAAACGGCTGCAGACGAATTAGAATTACAACACAGTCAGTTTTATTTCGCATCAGAAAAAAATGCATTGGAATCAACTTTATTACATTTTAGTGAGTTTAAACCCACTTCGTATAAGGTTCTTCAGTTTAGTCAATTCAACCCAATTGCTGAACTTATAGTAATGTCAAGGCCTTGTGCTAACTGTGAATTTATGCCTTCATTAAACACAAAACAGTACAATCTCTTAACTCTCCATTTCAAATGGTTATTATCCCACGATAATGATAACTTTCAACTGGTATCACTGCAACTAACATTTCCTTAATTTTACTACATGCAGGTAGTGGTTTGAGCACTGTATCTGACAATGCTTGCTTGTAAGCAGAATGAGTTTGAAGACTTCAGAGGGTGCAAACAACAACATTCTCGTATACTCATTCCCAAACTAAAAAAAAGCTGGGGTTACTATCCGTAACAGTCTGGCATACATTTTGTCTGCTTCATTATAACTATCAAGATTTTGTTGTAAAGAAATATAAAAATGATGTTCCCAGTCCTAAATTGTCTTATTTCACCATGATATAACAGCTTGTGTATATCTTTCAAACTCTCTACATAAGTCTGCATACTACAATTTTGAAACCTGAATAATGTGATGTTGTTTTCCAAAACTTTCAATGATTTTATAAATTATACAGCAGGATCAGTGGCAATACACTTCAAACTACATATTACCACTGTATTGTGGACTGAAGTACACTTAGGTCAAAACAAAATATAAAAACACATCTTCGATCCTTACAGAACACTGCATTAGTATTTCTTCGATTGAAATTACAACTAAATTCTTCTTGCAATCAAATAAGCCAAAAAAAGTCAAAACCAAACTAAGTCAGACTTTATGGTAATACCTTAGTTTTTAAAAAAAGTGATTTTGTTTGTGTTAACGTACAGCATGTGACGTCAAAGTGAGATAGGGCAATTGGCCAATATAAGCCTTTTATTAAGGCACATAGCAAGCATTTTAATAGGGGGATCAAAATTTGCAAAATGTAAGGAGAGGAAGTCAAGTGTATTTTAGATGTGGGTGAGTGTTATACAAACAGGCATATTTATATTTTCGAGAAAGAAAATCCATTTATGTTACTACAGCACCTACAACGTCTGGAGTTCACATTGAGGGGTTCAATTTAGTCTCCAACATCCCTATTTTATGCATGTACTGTACATGTACATCATAAGTAGACTTGTTACAAATTAGAATCAATGGAATACTTGGTCTTGCTTTCAAAGCAGTTACCTTCTTTGTGACACTGTTGATACTTTCATACTTCTTGATCCATTTGTCAGGATCTGTGTCATACTTGGCAAATTCCTTGACAATGTCAGGGCAGATGTATCCCCAGCGCTCCTATGATCATGGAAATCATTACTGGTTAAATGAGATGCAGTTAAAGGTTGTGTGACTTGGTTGGATAACTATTTTAAAATGACATAATGCAATCTGATCTTATACATCAAATACCTCAAAGTGTGATTACAGAAAAACCAGCTGATGTTTGAATCATACTAACACAAAAAATGACACAGCAAATACCTAAGCGTAAACACGAAGACAGCAATTTTCAAACACAACTCAAAGGTTTTAAGAATAATTACAATTCATTATTGGATAAGGTTGAGCAAAATATTGTGATTTGTCCAGTGGTGAGCAACTGATTATTTGCCGATGCAAAGACGTAGGCACATAACAATTAATTAGCAAGACACTTGCTGGAAAATGAGCATCTGACAATGCCACATTCACTGTTCACAGAATCAAGTTGCAGACATTCACAGATAGATTCACTGACTGTGCATGAGAAAAACAATATTTACAGCAAACACACTGTGCTTTAGTTTAGTTTGCCACAATAATAACAGTAATACTAAGAACTAAGTAACAAATTAAATTTAACACATAAATCAAAAGTAAATGGGCTCTGACAGGGGAAAGGAACAGAACTTCCACCCCAATTGCAACCTGACCCCTACATATTAACCAAAAGAGTAATGAACACGAGTAAGCAATTACTTGCAGGTCACTCAACCAACCAAAAAGGGGGAAGTGTTTTAATTGAATGATAATAAAATTATGTATTGTTTCTAAACAAAATCGGAGGTAACTCTAAATATCTTCCAGCTATATATTTCAGGTACCCATTATTACTAAATAATTAACCTCGAAATGGGGAAACCCACACCCAGCCCTGAAGAACACAAATTAAAGAAAGTAAACAGTGACCTGTTGGCGAACACATGCATACATGTACACTGCACTAACTAGTGACAGACCTTGATGGCCTTGGCAGTTTCAAGAGACTGCTCTGGAGGGATTCCCACTTCACGTTCACGAAGTAGCTGCTGGATGAAGTAGGTGATGTCTCGGCCAGCAATGGGGATGTGCTTGATGCAGCTGCCAATGACATAACCCTCGGCCTGGACAAAAAGGAGTGCTCTTTGTAAGCCAATATTTAAACTATCTCACAGGGAATGCAGATGGATATTTTTATTGGAGACAAGAATATGATCACAGATTGTCTTATTTATTAAAATAACAAAAACAAGTACCTATTTTGTACTAATTTTGGTAAGCACTTAATTTCACGAAGATAGATGCAGCATATGTACTGAAGTATGAGCAAGCATGTGGTAAGCTTTTGGGCTGACCCTTTATATTTGCAGTATTCTTACATGTAGAATCACAAAAATTAAGTTTCGTAAAAATTAGTATGCATAAGGAAAACTCATATACATGTAATATCAATGTATGACAAGACTCACCACTGGAATGACATGGGTTACTCCGTCACCAGAGTCTACAACACAACCAGTGAGGGTTCTTTCACCAACTTGCCGAGATGTCCACGATGCCGCCAAGGCTAAAACAGCCTACAAACAGAAATGAAGATCATAACTTACACAGTATTTATTAATTAATACAGTTTCTTAGCCGGACTTGATCATCTATATTTGTACTTTAAAACACTCACCAAAAATATTAAAAAGTGAATAACAAGAATTGAGAATAAAAAATA
>JAOEHT020281791.1:0-10394 GCA_025448195.2 Parazoanthus atlanticus
CGCCCTAATGCATTTCATTCAAACTTCTCAGAACTGTAAATAAGACCAGGACCATATTAACCAGGATTTTATTATATGTTTTGATTTTGATATATTAAAGAGCGAGTACAGCACACTGTCCCTAATGACTGCTGTAACTTAGAAGTCGTAATTTCAAAACATTAGCTCTGTACCACCCCAGAGGGCTGGGGAGATTATAACCCCCATCCCTACAGACACCCAACCAACCACATACACATATCCACCCACACCTTAAGGGATTTTTTTCACAGAAATGTGAACCAGTGATTTTAAAAGATAACAAGTTCTATACTCCTACACTTGTTTATAGTTTCATCATAGATTACATAATGCAAGAATTGCTTTTAAATCAACTGATCACAAGTTGAAATAAGATTCTTGGCAGAAAATGGCATTCTCTTTTAGAATGTTACACACAGGCCGTGCAACTTGCAGATAATACAATGTTTTAGTTTTCAAAACTGCGATGAGAATTTGTTTTAAAAATATTTCTATATTATACTGCAATGTTTAAGAACAAAACTGACAACAGTTGGCGGTTGTACCTTAATTTAATACGGTGCGTTTTAAATCGTCCAATATATTCAAATCTCATGGTTACACGTGTAAACGCACCACAGTACAGAGCAGACTAAAACCCATTCATACCCACGCAACGTAACGACTATTATGATAACAATGTTGGCACGGATTTTGAAATATTATAAAACCGAAAAATTTGTAGCCAAAATAACCCTCCAGTGTAAAAAAAAACATATTAAAAGCTTGTCCAAAAATCACAGTAACGTGGCACATTGAAATACGATAATAAATAATTATTCCAACCTGAATACATAGTTTACCAAAATATCGAATAAAGAATTCAAAATAAATTACCTTGGTGTATCTAATTTAGTTTCAGTCAGTTTCAATGAAGTTTCATCATCGTCCTCTGGTTTTGCCTGCAGTAAAAAACGGCCAACTAAATATAAAACTGCTTATTAAAATTTTTGAAGCAACAATCTACAGTCTCAGTCTGCGATCAGCTGTACAAGCTGAAAGTCATGATCATACTGCAAAGCTTCCTTCAAAACCGCAGATCGCAAATATATTGAAAGGTACTTACCGTAATTCCGACGTAAGCTAGTTTATCCACCAAAGATGGTTCAATAGCAAAATAGAAAACGGAGACCGAGGAATCACCTCCATTCTCGAGGGAAATAGAGGTCTCGAATTTGGCTAGCTGAGAAGCAAGATCTATCTTTCTAGAAACCTTAACAAAAGCTAATTTGGAATTGATCTCATCGTCTCCTAGAGTGCAGGCAAGAAGGAAGAAAGCAGTAAATACTGCTAGATGGAAAGAAACGCGATTCATCCTTGGATGGAAAAGGATTTCGTAGGATGAATACGTGGAATCTCCACAATGGATTTTCCACAGGAAAAAGAAAGGTATACGTCCTTGATTTCCTAATCAGCGGATGCCCGCTTTAAGCCGGACCCAGTCTTCCTCTGCGGCTGTGCACCACAGGCAGCCCAAGCTAAGAGTTACGACATTGCAAAAATCCGGATTATCCTACAAAAAGTTCTATAAATCTCCATTTTTCCCCTAAAAAAACTTGCGACTGTTTCAAAAAGTCTCCAAATATCTCAAGAAATTATTAGCATTTTGCGGTTACACATGTACAGTACACAAATTTCTGAAATTATAGAGTCATTTCGCTGTCTTCTATATTTTAACTTTAAAAACTAATTTTAACTAAAATGGGTTGAAAAATGGACGTAAGATGGAAACTCAAAATGATTTCTTGTCTCACTTGTTATA
This sequence comes from Parazoanthus atlanticus, assembly GCA_025448195.2. Taxonomy (NCBI): domain Eukaryota; kingdom Metazoa; phylum Cnidaria; class Anthozoa; order Zoantharia; family Parazoanthidae; genus Parazoanthus; species Parazoanthus atlanticus. The sequence goes on from JAOEHT020281791.1 coordinate 1,823, forward strand.
ACAGCAAGGATTTGTTGCTTACGACGCGTCTCGATCGCTCAGAGAATACTGATCTAAAAATACCTATATCAATAAATGAGAAAAATTCCGTCTTGGGGCCGCTCACGGGTGGCTCATCGAAATCTTCCCAAACTGACCTCAACAAATAACCCAAAGAACCACAAGAGTCAAGACACACAAACTAAATTGAATATATTTATTAGTTTTTCAATATTTCATATTTTGGAGGCCATCGATCACAAGTGGAAGGATTCTTCGACCTTTTTTGCTCGTTCACTCAAATCCACTCGAAAATGACCGCTATGAGACCGAGATTGAGAGACCGTAAACAAAAATACTCAAATTTAAGTGCATGACCCATCTCAGTAATCCAGTCCACCAAGTCGTCGGAGATCTGCCAGTGCCCGTCGTGTAGTTCAGGGATGGTTTCGAATAAATCAAGACATGCGGCCTCTAATTAGTCTTTTGACAGCTCAAGTTTCCCATTAATTTTCAAAACAAGTTAACGCAAACGGATACATGTTACTCCAGGTTCTAGAGACGTTTATAAAATCAACGTAAGATAGAAAGCCAAAAAGAATGCTGTTTCTAGGTCTCAAGGGTTTCCACTGAGGAACGAACATGAAAAGTATATAAAAACAGGGCCGGCGGAAGCCCAGAGACATTGGGGGAGGCGGAGAAAAAAATTCGCGCGCAGCTTCTTCGGGGATAAGTAGCAAGTGTGTGTTGCAGAAAAAATCACTTCTTGACCCGCGATTTCTGCCCTGCTCCGCCGGCCTTGAAAAAGACACGGAAGAAACAACTCGAATTACAGAATGAAACAAACAGAAACAATTTCCGTGGCCAAATAAGTGTAAAATCAAAATGCAAAAGATCTAACTCGCCTTTCAGGGGACCACTTGTAGTCTATGAAAATTGGTCGCACCGCTTACCACACCTTCAGGCTTCAGGTGTCATAACTGGTCTCTTATTGATGATGAGCTATGTTTGGTTCCAACAACACATTGCTAAGAGACATATTTCTGATAATCGCTAAAATGACTATGTTAAAACAATAAAAAGGCAAATAGATTCAAAATCCAAACGGCTCTAGCGCAAGTCATAAACCGCCTTTATCCATGATGCTGATTTATGTGACTTATGTCAAAAACGTTTTGGAATTTACATTTTTTTATAAACGTTCAGTCTCTTAGCCTTTTATCGTTTATTTATATATCAATTTATGTCAAAACAGTTGCATCTCATCTGGTGCCTACTCGAGACTTAAATTCTTTTCCTAAAAGTAATCTCACTTTGTTTGAGAGGAAGTTGCCGACAATCAAATCTGCAAGTGCTAGCGTAAAACTTGCTGGCGAAGTTGTATTAGCAACGTGTAATAGAATGGAAATACCATTTGCGAACGTTCAAGGCTCCGGAATGCCTAGTCAGCTTCATCTTAACCGTGAAATCACGCATAGATAACTGCCACCTACACCGAACTACCAGTCGTTCATTGTCAGAACGCCTCGAGGTCATTGGCCGTGTTCACAAAGCGGAACAGTGATGTGAGATTTCGTTTATTCGAGTGTGTTTAAATTCAATATTACTGTGTATCAGTTTCATAAATTAACTTAGGGTACATTTGTTGCTATAAGTTCAAAAACACAACATGGCAACCTTGTCAATTTGTTATTGCAAATATCTGGATTACATCTATACAAGGATTGTGTATGAAAATAATACAAGAACACACTTGTAATTCAGTGCTACAACGATTTACCTCCAAATGCCACAAGGCAGCAACTGGACGGAAATTTCGAAGGTGCTGTCATTATTAGTATGGTAAGTCTACAACTTTAACTTTGACGAGAGTTGATTTATTCAAAACGGATACAACAAGTAGTTCTAGTATTTGTAGCAAATCCGACTTTTAAGAAAAGGTGAAAACAAATCAATATCGGGATCGGGACTATTAGGACGTCCCGGCTAAAACCATTAAGAACACCTGATATATCTACTTGTTGAGGCCATAGAACTGTTTTATGTAAGTACATCAGTTTGCATATTTACTCAACATTCTATATTCATGGACTTAAAAATATCTACTACTCTGACAGTTTTATACTTACTAACAATTTGTCTCTTACGCCTTGTATAGAACAACTTATTTAATTAACGTTGTTGTTACAAATGAATTCTTTATCGCATGCTTTTTACCGTCCAGCAAAGTGCACAGCTCATTTATAATCCTAACTGGTTCCTCAGTCCTTCCCCCCCGGCACCCAAACCTAAGTGAATACCCTCCCTCCCCAAGTGGAACCCTGTACTAAATTAAACAACTGATATGTAGCTGGCTCTTGATATGCTTGACACAAACAGAATGTCGGTTTTGCTCTTTAGCTTTTCCTAAAATCTGACCCGCCAATGGCAGAAAACAGGTAAAGATTTCCGCTTCGAATTTCTTACAGCTTACCATATAGCTAGCATTACAATAGTTAAGTGGTTAATTTTGAACGAGCGGCCAAACAACCCTTCCACTCCCACCCCAATCCACCCCTTATGTATGTATACGCCTAATCCCCCGGCAACAAGGCCAACGTAACAAGGGTATAACAGTGGTGTGACTGTGACACGAGGCTGCTCTAGCGAGGCAGTTATTAGTTTTCAGTGCCGTAATAATATTATGGTTGTAGCAACGATAGCAGTATTCAGTTCAGTTCAATTCAACAACTTTATTATCGTGTCAAATCTTATAGCAGGTCCGATGGGCCCACTAATTGGTCTTATCAGTAATGATAAGACACTGACAGTGGTAGTTAACAATGATTTGTGAGCGTTGACATGGCCAGTGTACCAGTTTTATAAAGTAATTATAACTGATATGTTGTGATGGAACTGTCCCAGTAGCTTTCAGATTTCTGCCGTGGCTGTTATAGTGCTGTACACATAGGGGTATCGCCTATGCGAGATTTTTCTAGTATGTGATAAGCTAGATGTGACTACTGAAGCTTCTCCTTCATGTTTTTTTGTAAATCCAAAAATGGCGTTTCTCGAAGTAAGTTTAGACAATTGTATTTGAAACATATATTCCATTTTCTATCATGTCGGCTGCAACAGTTTTTGTATCTTTAACATTTTAGTCACTGATCGCTCAACTTGAATAAGCATTTAATCATACAATTTTTTGTTGTATTTTGTAGGTGGGATCAAGTAAGCAGTGAATCGCTATGCATGGATACTACGTCGTTTCTGTACACGTTGAGAGTATGAAGCGACTTTATTTGTTTGTTTTCCTTCTTCTTCATTTGATTCCAATTGTCTCCTGTGCTATAAACAGAAAACAACCACATCAAAGGCAAGCATTCGATGTAGGGAACACTTCCATCAACAATTTTATAACAAGCAATAAGAAGACTAGACTCCAACTCTTTAGGAAATACAAGAATGCAATTGCAGCTACTAAACACGAACAAAATGAGATATTTCGTCTTACTCCTCCAATTACAAAAAAGGAGCACAATCGAAAAGCACATTCACTTATCAAACGTTTGGTAAACTACGGCGAAAGAGTTTTGAAGAGAAGTGAACTTAACCACAAAGAACCTGCAAAAAGTGCAATTAATTTTCACACAGGCGCGGCTGAAAACCACCGTCAAGTTGGTAATGAAAAGCAATTAGACCGTATGAAGAAATTACATAATGTTGAATTACGGTCTTCTTTGGAAACAGCAGTAAAAGATACTAAATTGCACAGCGAAGCTGTAAATAGTTCTTATGTTGAAGAATCAATAGCCGACTTCCCGTTAATTTCTTACCAGGAAACGAGCAACGTTAACGACTCAAACCTCGTTCGTATCGAATATGTGACCGATAAAGAAGAGAATGTCAAGCAAGATAATTTTGAAAAGGACACAGCTCAAGCCCAAAATATAGCACATATTGGTGATGTTGGTACCAGCTTAGAAGATTTGATTCGAGCTTCAAACGACAGCGAGAATATTAGAAATATAGTTCGTGCTTTTATGAAAGACAAAATGCTTTACAAAAACGACGGAGAACATTCTTTAACAAGCTCGAACGAAAGCAAGATTTGGGAATCTGCTAGTGGAAGCAAGGCAGATAGTTTGAGTGGTGGGACAAGTGTTAACGATGACTCCAATCAAAAGGGAAATGGTGAAACTAATTCCAACCAAACAACTAAAGCACCTTTTGCGACCCTTAACAGATCTAGAGAACTAATGAAAGCTGCCTTGCTGTTACAACACTCGAAACATTCTGAAAATCATAGTCAGGATAAGACAGATGAAATACGCCTCATTCATACAGGACATGCTGGGGACAAACGGGAAGAAAAGAAAAAGAAGAGTGGTGGAACGCTCGATCTTTCGGTAGCCACTCCTACACATGCTCTTGAATACGAGACCGCAGACCACAAAGGTTCAAAACATTTAAGCTCTCATCAAGTGCTGTTGGAATACTTTAGGAAAGAACACGACTTGCGTCAAAACGGCAGACACCAATCTGCAAAGTCTCGACACGAACAAGGAATATCAGATGACAATAGCCAGACAACATTGTCACAAGGTCTTACTAGAAACTCAACACTTCAAACCAAACAAAATTTAAATATGAATACATCAAATGCTGAGCTTGATTTTAGTTCAGCAGTAGTTGCGAACAATACATTTACGTCTGCAACAAAAGATGAAGTATCAAGTAGTTTAGACAAAATTACAAAAACTAGCACAGATTTAGCTGCTGAGAGAGGAAGTTTTCTTCCAGTGTTGGCAATAGAACCACGAAACAATACAAATGCTACAGAGAACTCACATTTTTCAGATGGGAAGCCTGTCACATTTTCTGGCAGCACAGATAACGAAGTCGACGGAAAGGAGGTTATAAACGCTACATTTGTTGACTTAAGCGCTACATCAATAAAAATGAGCAACAACAATAACAAAAGCTTGAATATGGCTTTAGCAAACAATATACAACAAGCGAATGTTTCTACGACCGAGTTTGACATGATAACACGGCAAGAGGTAAACAATTTGTCCAATCCACTCAATACTAGTAACGGTATACAAGAAACACTGCAACATCAAACAAATTTTGTTTTGCCAACTTTTAATAGTTCTTTGCCATTTCCTTTGTATTCTAAAACGCAACAGGATGTCCTAGAAGACGCAAAGCCTATGCAGGAAGAGAATGCCGAGGCGAGAAACACGAGGCAACCAATCCAAGCTGCTTCTTTGAGATACACTCACAAGAACAGACTCGGAAAACTTCAGCAGTTGGAAAAAAATATTTCAGTGAATTTTCTTGAAACTTGGATATATCATTATCGGTCACTAGACGGTTTAGGTCTAACGCCCTTCATGTTAAAGTCTGGAATCTCTCATTACGGCTCAACTAGACGCCTACGAAGAGTGATCAAAAAGGCTTTATCAGGTAAAGATGTTAACTTGCTGATTGTTGGCGGGTCGATCTCTGCCGGAGGTGGAGTTTGGAAAGATCGAGGCAATATCGATGGGATATACGACCGAGCACTTATAGATTGGTGGAAAAGGATTGTCTTTCCTCTGACTAATTCTAAGCTATTGGTAAATGAGGTAACAATCGGAGGTACTGACTCGGAGTATTTCTCGTATTGCGTTAAGAATTACATCAAGACGATGCCGGACGTTGTTCTTTGGGAATTGGCGGCCAACGACTATAAGAGATATGTAAATAGAAACTTTGATCCAGCCACGCCACTGGAGCGACTAACCAGATTGCTCCTTTCTCTCCCCTCCCATCCCGCTTTAGTTTTTGTCAATTTCTTCCGAGGAGACTATTACAGGACTACTGTTGGACAAGATTGTCCTGATTCAGAAGACGAGGGGGAGCAGAATATCTCAGTGTATTATAACATTACTTCTTTGAGCTGGAGAAGAATGATTTGTTCAGATATAGGCACAGGAAGAGGGAGTGTCCCGCTTACCTTAGCGACTCTCTTCAGCAGCGATGGCTATCACCCTAGCCTCCTTGGGCATGCGCAGATGGCATATCTTTTGATAACATACATAAAAAACGTGATACAAGATGTAATCTCCAAGGAAAGAAGTTATGTATCCTCTGTCTCAGTCTCCCCAAAATCCAATCATGACAAGAAGTCTTCAGATATTCCTGAGCCTTTGTACACTGACCAAGCAAGCTCTGATCCGAGCTGTTGGACTCTTTTAACACCAAACTACAACTCGCCCATAGGCAACACGCTGGACAGCTTGACATTTACCAAGGCGGAACATTTTGAATTTACAAACATCACCTATTGGCCTGTTCGGTTGGATCGTTTAAGATGCCTGCGGGCCCAACAACCCGGAGCTGTGGTAAAACTAGAGTTTTTCGTTCCTTTGCAACCTAAAAAGTTTGGTTCGGGATTTGATGATATTTCTTTAGGAGGGCGTGAAATTGCTATCACAACACATAACAGCTTTGGAGGTAGTGCGGAGGTCTTGTTCGATCAGAACTACGGGGAAAGGCTTATTGTAGTAGAGCCAAAGCCCGGCCAACGAAGAACTCAAGTGAGCGTAGTAAAGAAGCACGCGAAAGTAGGAATGCATACGCTGACCATTAAAGCGATAGAGAAGGGGTTTTGTTTGTCGGCTGTGATGGTGCAGTAGTACTGTTGTTTTCATGAAAAAAGGTTCGGATGTCATCTCAGTGTCAAATTGTGTTAACAACGCTGTGAAGGCGATATTCACATTATAGGAGAAACAACAGCGACTATTCCCATGTTGCAACCACAGCGCACTGATTGCCATTTAAAACTAACCCCTTTATAAGATATTAATTCTATAAATTTTTTTGTATCAGTGGAATAGAATAAAACAAAATTTATGGAAGTCAGTTGATTTCTTGACTTTTAATTTGGGTTTAAAAAAAGCATTGAGATAGTTCACGAGCGTTTTTTCGCTATCTGCCAGGGGACTGGGCCACCGGATGACTGACGTCATTCCCGGAATTGCGAGATAATTATTGGAAAATTACTCATGCTTCTTTTAGCTGAAGTCGTGTCTTACTGCTAAAATCAAAGTAAAATATCAAATTATGTCATCCAGTGAATCAGAAGCAATCAGAATTCAATTTGAGGTAATTGCACCACAACATTTGGCAACAATGGCCACTTATAACCTTTTAACGTCTCATACTTGAGTCCTTTATAAGAGAGCTATAGACATCTCACTACAGACGCTTGGCTACATTCCCTTCGGTATCCGTATTAGGAAGGTTTGACTGTATATACATAATAAACCAATCAGTTTGGTTTCACGGGACAGCTTTAACTCTATCTTCAAACCATAACTTGGCTGGTTTGTTTATTTTTGATATTTGAAATATGACCACATGCATTGTTAATATCCAACCAACCTCTTTCAAGCTTGGTAAACTTACTAGAGTAGGTTTAATTTCTTAATTAGATTAAGTATGCAAACTCAGACCCAGTCCTTTCCGTGCTTGGTAATGGCTAATGAATACAAATGGCTGAATAAAACACAATCAAACTGATTCCTAGCTAATGAACATCGCACAGTGCTGTTGCGTTGTTAAAAATCCAAAAATCTACTTAACAGTATGGTATATGTTGTGCGACTTTTCGTATTTGTCGTTCCTGCACAATAAGATTCGTTTCAATGGTAAGTGGATATATTGCAATGGCAACTAATATCTCATTTCAAGTATTTTCAAATTTCGGCTCTTTGGTAACACGAATAACGAAATAACCTCCCACACAACAACAACATGTGAATCCTTAACAGTTTTTGTAAAGGCCAAACGGTCGGCTTTGTGAGAACGGTTTGCTATAGTCTTGAACTCGGTCGCTTCTTTTAGCCTGTTGGCTGTTTCCATGTATATGCGAAAAAGATTTTGGGAAAAAAGCGATCCATTTGCACGCTTTTCTCCAGGTTTGACAGTTCTAAAAACTGAGTCAAACTTTCTTGAACTGTTTTTAGTATTCTAAAGCTATTGATGCTAAAGCTAGAGTCAAGAGAAACCTACTTGAAGTGCTTCTAGTGTCAGTACTAGTGACACAAAACTATTGCTGTTATGAAAACTAGTTCCTTACCGGCAAATTTTAGCCGAAGCATATTGATTAAAACCATCTAATTTGACATAGAAACCCTTGAGTTTCAACAGTTGTCACGAATTAGTGCCTTAAATTTGGTGTATGTCATGTTAGTTATAAATTAAAATATGTCTTTCTTATAATGATGATAGTGGTGGTGATGATGATGATGATGTTGATGATGGTAATGATGATGATGATGATGGTGATGATGATGATGCTGCTGCTGCTGCTGCTGATGATGATGATGATGCTGATGCTGATGATGATGCTGCTGCTGCTGATGATGATGATGCTTTTGTTTATTTTAGTCAGGGTAATCTCCTAACTGAAGAACTGTTATCAATGGGAGCCCTGACTGTCAGAAACATAAAAGTTACAAAACTTATCCCTCTGACCAACAGGAAATTGGTTTCAGTACTCACAACTGTAGCCCGCTTCAATCCTCAAAATGAAGCCATCCTTATAGTATCTGTAGTATTT
>JAOEHT020281883.1:0-10394 GCA_025448195.2 Parazoanthus atlanticus
TGAGGCACGGAAAGGTGAGAGGCTGGTACATGTATGTATCAGTTTAGACAAGACGTTTGAACAGACAAAACGGCAGAGTTTGTTTCCTGAAAACAAACAATTTATTTTTGTTAGACTATATCAGACATATGGAAGTGTAGGACTAAGTTGGAAGTGTAGAACTACATATTATATTAAAACTGTACAAACAAGTTAGTCTCCCTCACAGCCATTCTTTAGGCTTGTCTGGCAATGTGTAGCATTGCACAATATGCCGAAAGATTGGATACTTAAGGGAAACTAGATATTACTGAAATAAAAAGCAAATCAGTATAACTGATCATCAGTAGGATACCTAAAATGGGTGCATATCTACAATTGGTTTCGACTCCATTAAAGTATGTATTAGGACCAACAGCTAGAGTTTTCCAGGTTTTATTTATAATTATACATGTACCATATTTTCTGGTGTATAAGTCAACCCGATATATATGTAAGTCAACCCTGTGTATAAGGCAACCCGGTGTATAAGTCGACCCCTGTTTTTGAGGGCAAAAATAGCTTACATCTTTTCCGAATTTCGGTGTACTGTATAAGTCAACCCCAAAACCACACTTGCTAAAGACCTAAAAACCCCTAAGTTCAAGCAGCTAAGCAGAGTTAAAGCCAAATAAACCATCTGTGGTGAACAACTCAAAAAAAATTGCCACATATGAAGCTCATTGGTCATTTCTTTTATTATAATTATTTGGTGGCCCCTGATATAAAGGAGCCGTTTTATTGATGAAGAACACTGTCTGGGATTTCGGCCAGAGAAGCCAACTGAAGGAAGTCCTCTCCCTCTTCAGTGTCACTCGGTCACTAATGAGTTCCTGAAATTGCTCTGGAGTAATCCGGTCATCGTAGTTATCTGGTTCATCATTGTTACCACTGTCATCACCAGCTTCTAATGATGCTCTACTATCTTGCCACAACATATTATCCTCAGTGCCATCCATTGCATTCGAAATTCGGCACTTCCTGAAGAGTGTGCAACCATTTCTGCTGGAATACTTTCCCACGTTTGTTTAACCCATTCACAAGATAATGAAGTGGTATAACCAGTAAGGTTTGGCCACTTAGCACGAATAAACAGATATATGCTGTAGATATCATTATTATAGTGATAAGTTGAAGTGCTACACAAATATCCCAAGTAATACCTTCTGAGCAAGAGCCCTAGAAAGGAAATGGGCCCTCACAGAGAAAGAGAAGAAATCCTCACATAATATATGATAAAAATGTATATGTATTAATTGTCTGATTTTATTTGCAGAAAATCAGAAAAAGGCAACAAAGGGTGATTTGAGCTTACACAATAACAAAAGGAAAGACTCCTTTGATAGCAATATTGCCTCCAAGTCAAGCATGCAAAGTTCTGAGCATGAGGTCCCTAATACAAAAACACAGTGCCTGGCAACAAGTAAAGCAGCTTGTCAGGAGACAGTAAGTACTTACAGTACAACACTCACTGTATAGTCTACATATAGATTGTTTAGACTTTTTAAATTGTGACATGCTATGACAATGTACAATGTACATGATCTACCAGTCCTATAAAAGATAGATAACCACAGTCTGTGTACCGGTACATTACATGCAATATCAGGGTTCACACGGTCATGAAAAGTCATGAAAAGTCATGGAATTTGAAAAGTCTTGAAACGTCATGGAATTTCAATATGTTTTGCCTAACTATTCTAGTTGTGTGCAAGTTTCAAACATCATCCTTGTAATTGAGCGAAAATACATCGAGAAAGCGGTATTTTGGGTCATGGAAAATGACTTGGGGTCATGGAAAAGTCATGGAAATCCATTCCTCATTTTCAGTGTGAACCCTGAATATGTAATTCTAAAGAAAATCTAAATAAATTTATTATAATAAATTACAGTATATTCAGAGTTTGTGTCACCTTACAGTAATATGCTATTTTGGTACTGTTTCTTCAAGATAGCGATTTTATCAAAGTTCCTGGTTTTTAAACTAAAGAAGTTCACTTATTTTAACCCAGTATCAGGACAAGCTCTATCTAGAGGCTTTTTGACCTCTCACAGACCAGGGGAGACACAAAGCCTCCCCCATCCATAACTTTTTTACTGTTCAGGTGCTTAATGACTGCTAAACTTGGTAGGAATGTTATGCATAACTTGTTCTATGTGCTAAGTATATATGTACATGTATGTTGACATGCTTAAGATGACATGATAGTAAACACCAAATGCTTTAGAACTATCTGTAGACAAGGTAAGCTTATTAGGTTTTTTACCCGTAAATGACAAAAGTTATCATCAGTATCACAGTCATTGAAAAATTTAAATGTCACATTGATGACTGCATGGTTTCCAACATTTTTCTTGTTTGTTCTTATCTCCATACATTGTAATTTACTTGTTTTGCAAGGTATTGATTATTATCAATTTTGGCAAAATTGTAATTTACTCACAAGTTTTATCTATTTGTAAAATATGTTCACTCTCAAACTTATAATAATGCATTATAACTTCAAAATTTTGCCTTAACTAGTTTTTAGCCTTGTTGCCATGGCAACAAGAAAAATGCTTAAAACTCCTTTACCAATTTTATTTCTTGTTTTACGGATTTTTCTGGTCAATATTGAGGACCACAGGTGGTAAAAAAAAGAAAAATAGTTGTTGTGCAAGATTTTATTAACACAAAAGGCAAAGTGCTACTTTAAAAAAAATGTTGGGCATGAACTTAGAAAGTTAAATAAATTATTATGCTTTTCCATTATCTGCATCATTGAACATTACACCGGTACGGTATATTAAATAAAAAAAGGTTTACCGTACATGACATGTATTTACCTGTGTATACTGTAATGCGCGCCCTGATCTTGATTCCAGTTTCCAGAAAAAAAAAATTTTGATGTCATTCTCCATTGCAAATAATTTTTTGAAAAACACAGCACTGACAGTTCTTAAATCTAGCTCTACTAGCATGATATTCACTTGTGTTGAGGCAAAATTCTGCTGTTCGGGGATACATTTTACAATGTTTTCTTCATTTTCTTCTTGTTGTTCACTGCAGTACAATTGAACGCGATCCATTTCGACACCTGTCACATTTTAAGAATGAGAAGGCCTGGAACGAACTCATCACGTGAGAAGATTCATAATTTGTACAGTCTCTTTTCTCATTCCAATCACTTGATCTACATTTATGCAAGAAACCAGAAGATAAATGAGTCAGATCGAACCTCTACAAAGCCTAAAGGAAAGTTCTTCACATAAATTATTTGCCATTGGGAATACTCGAGAAAATGCAACAATAATTTTTCGATCATGATCGCAAACCTGCGAGACTCTGTAACTCTTGACTGTGATTCAAACTTGAATATATATATATCCATGGCCATGGACTGAAGCACTTGATAGATGAAGCTGAAGCTAGGCAAAATAATGTCTTGATTTAGTTGCCATATTACATATGTTACATAAAATTGGGAGTTGTTCGACTTTGTATTTTTTCGTTGTTTAATATGCAAATTACTTCGTATGAAAACAAAAGGTTCTGTGTATATTGACTATTCTGCGTCTCGATTTTGAAAGCAAAATTCGCGAAAAATGTGTGCATATTACACAGGATGACTGTACTTTATGTAGATCCACAGGAAGCCTGTTACACTGACAGTATTGAAGAACCAAGCAGACACCAGATTTTGGAGTCAGCCTAATTAAGCTGAGGCCTCATTTTCACTATACTGGCTAGCTTAGGACACACAGTGTAAACAGGAGCAGTTTTTCACAGAATAAAAAACTACATGTATCTGCTATGTGACATATCACTTTTGAAAATGTTTTGTTTCATGTTCAAAATGGTCTAACAGTACGAATGGTGTAATGTAAATGAGGCCTAACTACATGTATGTAAGCTGTAGGAGTGTTCCACACTTAACTGATGGTTATTTTGTTTTTAGAGCAATAGTAATTCAAGTGTGAAGAAAGCTACTTTCAAGAACAGGTAGGAACTATGTAAATTATATACAATCATGTATTGTACAATATGAAGTATTGTGAAAAAGGCCACACCAACTTAATATATTTAATACATGCAAGTTCACTGGATCTGCCGATCCGATTTTCTTGAAAACTGAAGTTTAAAGAAAAAGAATTTCGACTTTGAGTTAAATGTGGAAAATATTCAGATTTTTCATCTAAAGATAGTGTGGCTGGCAGTAAATTGCAAAAATTGAAAAGACTGAAGTAAAAGTTAATTCTTTTTATCTTTAATATATATATTGACAGAGGAGGCCATCTTTTCATGTAGTGAAAATTTTGAGAATTGCACCACGCAGTGATTTATTTACTGAAACATGCAAGTGTAACTTGAGACCTAAATAAACCAAACTACAATTTTAGTTAATACTTTTACATAAAATACTGAGACAAAACAGGTCTTACACTGGAAGACTAGTTTGAAAAAAATGTTTTTTTTGCATTGGCGGGTAAGCTGAATATGGGTTTTGATCAACAAGGGTTGATATGGTATGTTTTTTGCCATAAGGTTTGGTGTTGAGCTGATGTTTCAAGCGTTAGCCCTTCGTCAGAGCAGACTGAAGAATTGTGGGGAAATCAGTGTATTAATTTATGCAAATCAAAAAAAAGTCAAATTCTAGTTTGAACTATGTGAATGAAAACGGTTTATTGATTCCATGGGGAGGCAGCATCCCGAGTTTGAAAACTATTGTTTGTTTTTCCATTTGCGAGTATCATTACATCCTAGATAGAAGTTGCTTCCACATATTTCCATGTGCTCATGTGAATGGCCAGGGAGATTAAAGTGTCTAGCCACTTGAAAAGTCCTTGAATTTCATGTTGACTTAATCCTGAGGGGTGTGAATCCTGTATGCAATGTTCACTCGATGAAATGCAAGAAAATGAGCTTGTCAATCACCATGGGTCTGCCCAATTCTCTAACTATTGTATAATACAGTATTAGATGCTAACGCCGAATTCACCATATAATGGTCGATTATCAAGCATGCTAGAGCGTAATTGAGCTGGCTCTAGATTATGTAATTTATGCCTGGCTGAGAAACTGTGCATATCAAACTTCCCAACAAACAAAACCTTATAAACAAAAGAAGCGAATGCCGGCATGAGAATAAATTTTAATTTTATGCCTGCAGTTTTAAAGCCCCGATAGCTCATTTTTATTCAGTTTGAAGATCGCCTTTAAGCATGAAACTCTGAGTTACTGATTTTAGCAATTTTAACTATTTAAATCGATCCATCTTTTACCAATTTTATTGCCCGCTCTATGCTCAGCATATCGAGCTCTTTTACTAAGTGGATGCTACAAGTTTTAAAGTGTATTTTATAATATTATCTTAATTTAATGAAATAGTACAATAATCATGCAGATTTCTGTTCTTCTTGGCAGGTCCACCAGTAATGATGTGGTTGCTAAACCTGTGCCGCTTGGGCAGATTCGAATGTGAGTATTGTGTTGGGTTTACATGTACAAAAACAAGGGGCGGATTTAGGGGAGGGGCCGATACGGCCTGGGCCCCGCCCTTTTGTCGGCAAGTTTGGAAACATTTTATAAGGAAAACACTGACACAAAATGTCTTTTGGAGCACATATGCCTTTTTCTGGATCCCCTTTCCAGAGTTGCGGGTTGTCAGGGATGGAAACTAACGCTGTTTGTAACGTAAAGTTCTGTATAATGTATATGTACCGTAACTCATGAATTGCTTTTTCTTTATGATGTGAAAGTTCTTCACTTTGGACTGGAAATGAAACCTTTGTAATCTGTTAAAGTCTGATTTGTATTCTTATCAGTTTTGTGTTATGAAGGACATACAATGCGATCAATGGATCTACATCGTAGATTATATAGAGATGTTCATTGAAGGACAAGGAGAACTTCACCTTTTAAATCTTTGACACATAAATTTGCAATTTAGATTAATAAGAAAAAAATTTATTCTGTGCCAGTGAACTTTTTGTTGGGCCAGTGGATTTCCTTTTGATACTGGCCTGGCTGACCAGTGCAGAAAAAAGTTAGTTTGTCCGCCTCTGGGTTGCAGTCCCCCTTTCCAAAATTTCTGGATCCGTCCCTAAAAAATTGTATCAAGGCAATAAATTGCCATGAATTAAAATTGAGCAACAACATGTACAACAAAATGTACTGATAGAATAGCAAAGTTAATAATGAAGCCTCATAACTCCAAGAGAATTTAAAAGGAATGGTCCTTTTAGAAACATGGATTTTTGATAATAGGCTCAAAATTTAAGGACGTTTTTTTGATTTTTTCTTCAACTTGATCTTCAACAGGATGACAGTTAAGTTTACTAGAGTTGATTTTTTCTTTCTAGGCAGATGACCCAGTCTCAAATGGATTTTTTCAAAATGTTAGACTCAAAGATTAATGAGGTACTGTACAATGCGGTGATGATTATTTGATCAGTACGTGTATGTAAGTTACTGTGTTACAGTATAAACTAAGAAATTGATTGCTGTAGACTGCCAGTAACTTTGAAATGTGACACTGAGCTGTAAGAGAACATCCTCAGAAACCCAGGGTGTCAGGGCCAGGGGGAAAACAATTGAAGGGGAGAGACAAGAATTAAGAAGATAGGGCAAAAGAAGGGAGGAGGGGAAAGGGGACATGTATCACCTCCCCCTTTTCCTTTTTTTGGGTTTCCAAAGTGGATTATTAGTACAAAAAAGGTGTAAATTTAGAAAAATGAACTTGTAATGGTTTTATTATAATAATAATAATAATAATAAATAATAATAATAATGATAATAATAATAGCAATAATAATAATTATTATTAATATATAGAATAGTTTATTACTGCTGCTTTCGTTGCTACATGATCCTCTGTATATCCCTTTTGGTTTGGAACAGTGCGACACACCAACTGCTGGAGAGTTCTGTTCAAAATGAGATAAGGATTTATGGCAGCCCCGCAAAACAAACTTCTGAGAGATGAAAAATCCTTGCATTGTGTAGCAATCAAAATGTTCAGTGGTAACAATCCCCTTGTAATTTTTAAACTGAAAATTGTACATGTTTTTTACATGTTCAAGAGTCATAAATTATCAGGAAATACACAAAAATCCATGCAGGGCTTAATTAATGTGTTGTAATTCACTAATGTAAACGCTGGATGCTGGATGCCTGGTTTATGGGATGATCCACATGAATCTTATGAATTACAAATCGACAGAGGTACAACATTTGAATTAGGTCTAAGACATTTTATAACTTATTGTAGAGTACATCTGCACATGCAGATTGCTCAGTATACTTTAATAGACTGACCACCAAATTCCCTTTTTTCCCAAAGGGACCTGATTACATATCTGAGACAGACATATGTACGTAACCCTCGGTCCGCTGGTGAAGGGGAGAAGTTATGCAAACGGTACCACAGCAAATTAGAGACTTTGGGAATGTTGACTGCATGCCATGTTGGTCTTCCGTTGACTTTAGAGTCTTTGGTTCTCCCCGTCGGCAAGAGATCGGCACATGTCTTGTGGGGCTTCGTGCTGATCTATTAGAAGTCTTGGTTCTATTCATCAGTGAGGGATTGGCACATGTCATATGTAGGGCTTCGTGCTGACCTATTAGAAATTTTGGATCTCCCTTCGGCAAGCGATTGGCACATGCCCACATATCATGTGGGGCATCTGTTGACTTTAGAGCCTTGGTTTTACTTATCGGCAAGAGATTAGTACATGTCATACATGTACATGTATGGGACTTCATGCTGATCTATTAGAAGTCTTCGTTCTATCCATCGGTGAGAGATTGGCACATGTGTGTAGGGCTTCATGCTGACCTATTAGAAGTTTGGATCTCTCTTCGGCAAGAGATTGGCACATGTCATGTTGGACGTCGTGCTGACCTACTAGAAATTTTGGATCTCCCATCTGCAAGACAACGGCCCATGCGATGTAGCTAGGGAATCTACTGACTTTAGAACCCTGAACGTGCGCCCCAGCGAGATGGCACATGCAATTATGTAGATATTCTGCTGACTGAATGTTCTTCTCATCATCTATTATGAAACAATTTGTTATAGCAACATTGGATCACAATGTGTGGCTGTTGTGCTTCTGTCGGTTGATCTCGTGTGGAGATCTGGGGGCGAACTAGCTGAAGACGTGTACATGTTGGTACAACCGTTATTAGAAGTACCACGAGAAACTATGCCTGATCAAGTGGATCCAGGAATGACTAGCCAGTTACCAGTGAAAAACTGACTATGTACAAGTTGGGTCCAATCCCACTCGTGGTTTTCGATGAGATGTTGATTTCAGCTTCTCAATGCAAGGACAGTGACACAGTACCTCGCCTATTCACAAAACAACAAATATATCCTAACCTTATCCACGCAGTGTCTAAGGCCCAGTCTACACTAATACGTTTTCATCAGTCTCCGTTTTCATTCGGCCAAAACTGTAGCAAAAGGTTCGAATCCACTTGTACATTAGCAATTTCATATCGTTTTAACTTGTCCACACCAAAACCTGCTTCACATTAGTTGATAAGCACAAGCACAAGCATAAGAAAGGAAAATACAAAGGAACACTGACGTACAAGGAGCCTAAATATACTTTTATGTATATTGGAGAAACAAAGCGATGCTAGGCGTCAAGATCTGTTGAGCACAATCCAGCAAAGCGTCAGCTGTTGGACAGGTCGCCGAAAAAACACTATGCATGATACTCACCCGAGCAGCGCTGAAATTCTCGAGAAGAATGAGAACAATTACGGTCGACGAATTTTTTTTGAATCATTGCAATCGGCTCTGGACAAAAACTGTGTAAATGAGCATATGTCATTTCCACGGGCATACATTCCTCTCCTTCGGTCTCTAGGGTGCAGCAAGAAGCAGCAATAAACAAGATCTTTATAATTCATCGTCCTCCGAGGAAGATCCAGAGTAGCGGATCGAAAGTTTGGGATCTTTTTATAAAAAAAGCTTTTACGCTTTTGCCAACATTTTACTAGTATAGTTTTTTTTAGCATGGATCAGTTTTAACACTCTCAACATTTTGAACACTGATGTAAGCTTGTTCTATCTTGTCACACGCTTGCACTTCCTTTGTCTTTTCCTTTGTTACTTAAATTTCTTATGCTTGTGCTTATGTTTATCTCACCAGGGTGAACCAGGCATAAAACAAGAACGGCTAACCAATGTCCGAGTTAGTTAGTTGTAGACTAGGTTCGATATCACCTGACCATACACGTGACCAAAATTAATGATGCGTAACATTCTGATTTCGAAAACTCGTCGTTTTTATTCGTCGTCGTCATCAAAACGATAATACATACTCAAAAGTTGCAACTTTCGGAGACGTTTTCAAGACTAGTCTCCGTTTTCGGTGAAAGATACCCGGGTAAGCGGGAGGCCAAATGGTGTTGAAAATGCGCATGCGCTTTCAAACTGAAAACTTGTTATTGCCGTGTTCATAGGGATTAACTATTGTTTCCACAGCCTTTGAACTGAGAATGAGCAATGGCCAAGATTTAAAAATTAACTGATCAATGTGCCATTTAGACAAAATAATGAAGTTTTATTATCGAGCATGTTCCAGCTGACAATACATTGCATTTCGTTAAAAAGTTAGAGATGGCGGCCCATTTCGAGCGCTTGGGTTGGGGTGGAAGCGAATTTTGCATTTTTCGTATTGCTTTCTTTTTCTTTATAACTCGTTTAGTGCAATTTTTTTTTTGGCTTTTGTGATTTTAATTTTAATTCTTCCGCTCCCCAACAAAGTCAAATGGTCAATCCGTTTTATTGTATATGTCAGTTGGATATAGACTTTTCATAGACATCAGTTGGAAATGGAAGACTATTAGGGTAATATTGGTGTTAGGCGAGTTTAATCCCCATTGTAGTTCTGCGACTGTAAGAAACAAGGCAAACCTTATATTACTCCAGTTACTTTTTGTGCCTTCAAAAAGTATGTGTTTTCATAATTTCGGTGAGTGTTATTCCCAATGTATTTGTTTTGCTCACGGCTCGTACATGTCCACAAAAGTCCTTCAATTTTAAAATAGAAATTAAGAACTGGTTAAATATCCACAAGGTTCACAGGCCACAGTTGTGATTCTGCCCCATGAAAAGGTAATTCTTTTTCACAAGGTCCATCCAAAAATGTTATTCTTAAAAGTCGGAAAGTTTTAAGGAAGCGAGCTTTTACTGACGAACTCTGTGTACTGGCTCGCTGCGAGTGGTTAGAACATGTCGAGTTTTCATTTGCGACAGGCACACCTGAAACGTACTTGGAACATTTCTGACGACTGATATAAGAATATTTATTAAATACCAAACACTGGATATTGAATTTCTGGTAATCTGATTGGCTCTCTACTCAAGGTATAAATCCTA
>JAOEHT020281954.1:0-10394 GCA_025448195.2 Parazoanthus atlanticus
CGACCTTAAATGTTTGGTGGCGAATCGTCTTCGATGATAGGTGGCGAATCTTTCTGGTGGCGAAACGCCCTTGAACCCACTGGTTGGCGCGCCCGCGTTCCTTGCTACCCGAAAATAAGAAAAATTCAACAGCACTGAAAACAGTACGTGCTATTGTAGCCAATAATATTTTAATCAAAGATAAAATGAACGAAGGAAAGCTAGTCTTAAAATGGACGTAAGCTATTTAAGGAGTAAATAAACTTAGAAACTTAGAACTTAGAACTAGAATATCCTGTGGGGCAACACAACCGTCTTTCCCCTCCCTACCTGGGACAATATGTAATCGCAGAAACGAGGCCGGAAGCAAAACAAGATGGCTGGCGCAGTACCCGTGTTGGACGAGATCATCAAAGAGTATTTGTTATTTCGGGGATTTACGAGCTCCTTAAAGAGCTTTGAGGCAGATCTTAAGGGAGACAAAGATAAAAGTTTCAAGGTACGGTATTCTGGTTAAGATTAGTGTGTGTTGAGGAGATATACCGCGAAAACGTGTGGTCATGTCGTGTCGTGCGTGCATAGCGTGCAACTGTCAGTCACTCAGTGTCTCAAAAAGTCTATTAAAGTTGACCTTCATCATAACTTAATGTTAAGTTTCCTTTTGTTTCTCTGTTTGGCAGGATTCTTCACCGGTAAAAAATTGTAGAGCTCAAAATTATCTTTCAAAATGTTTGTGATACTGCGATTGCTTGAATTTTCAAAGAAACCGAGTATATTTAATTTTTTATTTTCACTTTTGATGTTACTCGCACTTTGTCATCGTTCACTTATTTGCTGGCTGCTGAAACTGAAATCCAGCCATATTGGATTGGATCATCTGACATTTGAACAATATGGGATTGTGTAAATCGAAACTATTCTGCTTTAGCAAAATTCGATCAGTGTTTTGAAATATACATGTATAAACTGAAGCGATAACTATTTTCACAAACACCTCGCACTTTCTTCATATATATTTACTTTTTATTTATTATTTATTTATTTATTCATTATTATTGTTATTATTATTGTTAATGTTACTATTATAATATTATTTTTATTTTTATTACCAATGTGTACTAAATTTTCTCTCCTAGTATTAGCATAAATTTATAAGCTATTTAGAAAAAGTGTTAAACATCAAAATATTTTGCAAATATTATATAATGTAAAATGCCAGATATACATGCCTTGGTCTTATACAACTTGGTAAGAGGTTTTGGCTGAGCTCATAAATGGGAGAATTTTGTCCGGTAGTACTGGAAGGGGGACTTATAAAATCTGCACTCTACCTGGATCAGAATTTATTAGCCTGGCACCTAATTGTCTACAAAATAAAATGAAGTTGTATGTACAGTGTCTGGCGAAAGTGTTAACTTACATCAGGGCTTGACAATAACACAGGTCCGGTGGCCCAGAGACACTTTGTACCCCTTTTGGGCCAGTGCAGACCAGTCAGTTTTGAAAAATAATGGCCCAGTTTAGGCAACTTAATTGTTTGGAAGGAACTTGTGTAATGCAAAAACACTGGCAAGATTTTGGTGAATGGAGATTGGAAAGAAGCAAAAAGTTGGTCAAAGCACAGTGGATCTAAACTTAGGCAGCTATGTTTTTTAACCAGGCTAGTAAGATTTTGGTGAATGGAGACTGGAAAGAAGCAAAAAGTTGGTCAAAGCACAGTGGATCTAAACTTAGGCAGCTATGTTTTTTAACCAGGCTAGTACTCTTTGAAGCTGGGCCAGTAGTTTTTAACAGTCACTGGCCCGATTAGAGAGCCCATCTTCTATTTAAGGAAACAGGGAAAAGCAGACTAAGGGACCTGTCATAATATTCAATAAAATAAAATGTTCTAAGTGCTTTTAAATTAATTAATTTTCAAGGACAAGGAGATTGATTGGTAGTTTATCAGTTGATAATCCAAGAAGATAGCATGGGAACAAGAAAAGGCAGTGATCCATGTTGGGGGGGGTGTCGGGTACTCTCCAGAATTTCGGTGAATGTGCAGGATTGTCACCCACATAACATTTAAAGCAGATGGAAAAATGTTTAAAGTAGCTGGTTAGTGACACTCATGTGAAAGCCAAAAATATAAACCTCTATAACATATTTTTCCTATTTGCATAAAAAAGTAGCTGGCAGAAACAATTCAAGTAGTGGGTTAGGTTTGCCTGGATATGTTCATGTATAGTTCTGGCTTCTCCAAACCCCTACCCTGCAACAGGCCAAAATTTTGTTAAATGTTGATCCTGGCCTAGACTAGCCTCCAGAAATCCATATTCCAGACCTGACATGTAAAACCCATACAGTACATGTATGTACCATGTCCCAGACTAAATTGGTTAAGCTCTGTGATTTATACATTATAATTACCCTGTTCCAGACCAAATTGCCAAAAATCATACCATTAAAAGTGGCATATACTGTACAGATATAGCCATCATATAATATGAACATACACATACAGACATATAGTAAACCCTCTTTTCCTTCCCAAGCTGGTCATTTTAATGTTTTTTGATTCTGTAACAGTTTTAATGAGGCCTGGATGAAATTTGTGACCTGGAGATGTTACTGCTTAATTCTACCTGGTGTGGTGATTTCAGCCTCCCTATCTAAATTTGTTATTATCAACCTTAGCAATTAAATGTCCCAACTGGCAGTCTATTAACTAATTAGTGTACACCGTATAATGCATCTTTTGATACTTAATTTATTATTTTAGTTATGATGTGATGATCACAAAGGTGCTATCTTGAATTTTATAGCTATCATCTTGATTTTTTATCACAGAAATATTTTGTCTTAGGTCACCTACTGTACATGTAGATCTATGATTTCAATTAAAAAACATACTAATTTAGGGAAAAAAATATCTTGACAAAAGTGTCAATCAGAATGCAGTTGCTATGGCAGTAAGGATAGCTGCGTACATTAGCCACCAAAGTGAACTAAAATTGTCCACTGATAAATTACTACCTCTCATATATACATGTACATGTACAGTGTACCACTGCAGAGTACTTAGCAATAGAATATGTCTTTGGGGGGCCTCAGGCTAGGCAAGCTGAAACCATTACTTAATAAGTTTTGTTGCATTTTTTATTGCCCCAGGTGACAAGGATAATTGATCAACTGTTTACCTTCATTTCTACCTATGATGTGTTGGGGCTGAAAGACTACTGGCAGCACTTGGACA
Organism: Parazoanthus atlanticus; assembly: GCA_025448195.2. Taxonomy (NCBI): domain Eukaryota; kingdom Metazoa; phylum Cnidaria; class Anthozoa; order Zoantharia; family Parazoanthidae; genus Parazoanthus; species Parazoanthus atlanticus. Next base: position 3,215 of record JAOEHT020281954.1, read on the forward strand.
GGAGGTTTTTCCAAAGGCTGGACTATCAGCACTATGCTAATGTTAAGAAATTGGAAACTTGCTTGCTGAGACTGTATATAGTTCATGCATTGCAAAACTCAAAACAAGATAAGGTTGTCGAATTTTTTGAAAAATATGCTTCTGAGTTGCAACAGAAAAGCGAATGGCGAGAATGGTTTGGTAAGTTAGTTATTGCTATCATAATTTTTCTTCTTCACCCCCTTTTTCTAATTCACCTTGTCTCCTCCTCGCTTTACTTCTCCCAATCCTCCTATTTTTTCTTCTACACTTTCCCATTCTCTCTGCCTTCTCCAGTTTAAGTTTTCCCTTTTATTCTCCTCCTCTAAATTCTTCTTCTGTCTCCTCCTCCTTGCTCTACTTCTCTATCCTCCTCCTCCTCCTTCCCACGTTCTTCATCTTCTCCTTGTCCCCCTTCTCCTTTTGATTGTCCCTATCCTTTCCCGCTCCTTCTCCTTCTGCTTTTCTTCCTTTTTCTTCTTCATCTCCTTCTCGCTCTCCTTCTTCCTTGCTCCTTGTTGTTGTTGTTGTTGTTGTTGTTGTTCTTCTTCTTCTTCTTCTTCTTCTTCTTCTTCTACTACTACTTCTTTTTCTTCTACTTCATCTCCTTCCTTTTCTTCTTCTCCTTCATCTTTTTCTTTATCTTCTTTTTCTTCTTCTTCTTCATCTTTTTTATCTTCTTTTTTCTCTTTTTTCTTCTTCTTTGCACATTCTTCATCAAACGTCTTCTTGGTCTTTGTCTTCTTCTTCTAAATCTAAATGTGATTATGTTGGCAAAGTCCACGAGGGACATCACGCCAACTTGATAAAGTAACAATAATAGGATAAAACTATACTAAAAAGTAAGCATAAAAAGGGGAAGAAAATTACATAAGTTTAATTTTGAAAGTGGAAAGAGATTGACAGGTAACAGTTTCTTTTGGAAGTTTGTTCAATTCAGCTATTGTTCTGGGAAAAAAAGAAAATCTGAAGATGTCTTTATGTCCCTTTGGTTCAGTAATTTTAAGATCATGGCTTCCTCGTGTTCTCCTTTCCTTGTTTGAGATCAAATAGTCCCCCCAGTTCCCATCTACAGTAGGAGACCATGACACATCTTGTACGTGGTTGATAGCCTCGCTTGACATCTCATTTTTTCGAGTGTGTCCCACTTTAGTTCTTGCAGCATGCCGGTCATGCTCGTTGTTCAACAGTAATTTCCCGTGACAAAGCAGGCCGCCTTCTAGAGCAGCTTTATATTTCTGATAGTGCGGGTCCCATGTGGAACAGGCATATTGGAGTTTTGGTCTCACTGGTGTTGTGTACGCTGTTTCTTTCACTGGCTTTGGGCAGTTCCACAGATTGCATTTAATAAGTCCTAAGACCTTATTTGCCCTGGATATTACTGTTTCAATACATGTGTATGTGGTGAGCACCTCATTTTGTTATCAAGCACTGCTCCCAGATAAGGGTGAGATTCCACTTCTTCTAGAATTTCTCCACAGAATACATATTCCTGCTTTGGTGGATTTTTTTTGGTTGTAAAACATGTTATCTTGCACTTTGAAGGATTAAATTCCATGTTCCACTTTTGTTGCCAAGCTTCTAGTCAAAAGAGGTCATATTGGAGATCGGCTGTGTCTTCATCACAACAGATTGTCCCACATACTAGCGCATCATCAGCAAACCATCTTCTTCTTCTTCATTCTCTCTTTCTTCTTGTTCTTCTTATTTTTGTTCTTGTTGTTATTCTCGTTCTTTTTCAAACATGAAGACACTACCTTTTTATATACCTCAAACATGGCAAAAGCTTCCACCCTTGTATGAATAAAGCATTTGAAACATGAAGCCCCTTCCCTTTTATGTACTTCCAGCATGAAATTGGGACACCTTTCAGCTGGAGCCTCTTTGCATACATGTACGTCATACAGTTGGGAATATCCAGGCTTGGGTTGTTTTACAGAATTAACATCGATATTATTTACAGTTTACTGTAAACAAAGTACATGTATTTCTCGTTAGTAAATGTCCATTCCTAAGGTACAGTATGTATTTAAAAAGGTGTTTTATTTTCTTGCAGCGATTCCATTCATCAAGAACCCAGAGCAGAATGTGTCATTTGAAATGTACTTCTCCAGATCTTGGCAAGAGACATTCATGCTCTCCTTGCACAACTTCCTTATCACTATATTTCATCACATGCATATCCTTTTTTCATACACCTAATTATTGACTAACTTTCTTCTTAGCACTTAACTTAAGTATTAATCTTTTATATTTAGATAATTTTATTGTATGTCAACTGCGCACATTTGCTGCTCAATAGATTTTATCAATAAAGACCATTAATATTAATATTATTATTATTATTACTTTATTCAGCGCCTATTGATTTGTAAAGACTGAGGTATGTGTATGTTGGAAGTTTGTAAAAATGGTGAAGTATCATAGTGGTAATGTCAAAGTTTGTACAGTTGTAAATATTGCTTTTTGGGGGTTTTCATTTCACGTTTTCCAATGGTCATCTTCAACACTTTCCTATGGGAGTCTCCCTTATGGTCTGCTTGCTTACTAAGTATTTTCATCATAGAAATACATATTGCTCCTCGTTCCTTAACTTGCACAACCATGCCAACACTAATCAAATTAGATGAAGAAAGAGGTAAACTTCAGAGACTGGAGCGAGAAAACGAGAAACTGAAGGCACAGGTCGTGTCTCTTGCTGAGGAAACCGCACAGCTTCAGAGAGAAAAATCGAAACTAGCAGAAGTTATTCGGGAGAAAGAGAAGTTGGAGAAAGGCGACACAGTTGATGATGAGGATGCTGATGAATTCTGTGTTGTGTCGAGGTGGGTAATGTAAAATTTTCACTCCTTTCATCAATCGCCTTTTCTTTGGAAATCTACAACTGTATGTCTAACTTACTTCAATCTTCAAATTTCTTTAGGAAATAAGATATAATTTTCTGCATTTTTGTGACAAAAAGTGAAAATCATATCAAAAGATTTTGTTGGAAATCTCAAGAGATTTGAAGAATTTTAACGTTTCTTGAAAGATTTCTGCAAAATGGTGGAGTGAATTTTTAACTATGGAAGTTTGCAATAGCCAGCAAACAACTCAAAATTTGGAAATAAATTGTACATGTCAATTGTACAGTGTCCAGCCATCCCGATTTTATATTGGCTAGTTTCAATCTAGAAGACTCACACACCTTTTTGACAGGAAACATCTTGGTCTTGCTGATGACAGTCCATTGATAAACAACAAAATAGAAGAGAAACTGATGTGACCAGAGCTTCTAAATTGGCGTTTGTGTCACTATCAGATTACTATTTGCTATTATCTAGATTTAGGAATATGTAGATCTTTCTAAGTGTTTTAAAATTCATTTTTTCTCTGAAGAAGTGAAGAATATACATGTATCTCTAGTTGCAACTATTTTCGTGTTCTCTATCGGTTCAACGCTAGGTTTACATTTCATAAAATTGGCAGTTAATTACATGTGAAAAGTAGTTGAACACGAGCTAAGTACTGCTTATCGAGACTCCTAAATCAAACTGTTACATGTAAATCAGATTTCTGTTCAAAGGCATAGCATTACTTTTTAATCTCTCTAGGATTCCTTACTAACAGCTTTCATATGATTCTTCATTTTTATGTCATTTATTGAATTGCGTGCTTCATAGCGAGAATCTCACAGTAGTCTCACGCCGATGGCGAGTGACACTAGTGTGACAGTAATGGTGACACCAATGTCACATTGAACGCAACCGGGTGACAGCTGTACAGTGATGTGACCGCGATGGGAATGCCAGCACTTTTATATCAGTGGTAGTGTCAGCAGTTTAACAGATATGACAGCGATGTGGATGGAACAACAATAGCAACGTTGCTGTCACTGTTGACTTTGTCGCTGTTCCGCTAGTGTGCTGACTACAGTCACAACATACATGCCACTTTCTACCATTGTCACACTGCTGCTGACAGTATCGCTGTCACAGTGCTCTCCAAATTGGTGTGCTACCATTGTGAGATTCTTCCTATGTTTGTCAAGCCAGTGAGCAGTACATTAACAACAACTTCTTTGAAGTAATTCCTTAATTAATTAGTTTAGAACGCAGTTAATTTAATGGCAGTCTGACTTCTAAAATATGAAATGACCATTGTTGAAATCTAAGTGATGTTGATGTTGCAGTAAGCCAATCAAGATCATACAACAGATGAAGGACACAATTAATAAGAGAATCCCAGGAAGAATGGGGAAGAGTAAAGAAGAGAAGAGAGGGAACAAAGCTGGTCTTACCAAACAGCCTTCAGAAGATGAAAACCACGCAAGACAAAAGAGGCAACAGTTCTTAAAACAATTGCAGCAGCTGCAGGTGAGACTTTTTGTTCCACAAAACACAGTTCCACAACTCTGAGCACTGTAAAATGTTCTCCATGAAACGCAGTTTCACAACTCCTCTCTAAAATGTTCTCAGCTCCACGACCCAGCAGTTAAATGTTCTCTGCTGCAGGTGAAATGTTTTGTTCCATGAAACACAGTTTCACCACTCGGTTGTAAAATGTCCCTGCAGTAAAATGTTATCAGCTGCAGGTGAATTGATTTTTTCCATGAAACGCAGTTATACAGCTCTACTGTAAAATGTTTTCAGCCCCAGGTGGAACGTTGTGTTCACACGAGTCTTCTGTAAAATGGACTCAGTTCCACGACTCAGCTGTTTAATTTTCTCAGCCACAGGTGAATTTTGTTCCATGAAATACAGTTCTGCAACTCTGCCGTAAAATGTTCTCTGCTGCAGGTGAAAGCTGGTTTTGTTACGTGAAAAACAGTTTAACGACTTGGTTGTAGAATGTCCCTGCAGTAAATTAAAATGTTCTCAGCTACAGGTTGAAGGTTTTGTTTCATGAAACACAATTTCACGACTCGGTTGTAAAATGTCCTTACAGTAAAATGTTCTCAGCTATAGAAGGAAGGTTTTGTTCCATGAAACACAGTTTAACGACTCGGTTGTAAAATTTTCCTGCAGTAAAATGTTCTCAGCTGCAGGTGAAAGGTTTTGATCCATACTGTGCTGTAAAATGTTCTCAGCTGCAGGTGAAAGGTTTTGTTCCATGAAACACAGTTCTACAACTTTGATGTAAGTAGTTCTCAGCTGCAGGTGAAAGGTTTTGTTCCATGCAACACAGTTCTACAACTTTGCTGTAAAAGGTTCTCAGCTACAAGTGAAAGGTTTTGTTTCATGAAAAGCTATACAATACTGCTGTTACGTTCTGGAGACGCAACTATTCAGCTATGTTGCAAAATGCTCTTAGCTGCAACTAACGAGAAAACGGTTTATGCCAATTCTGCCGTTTTGCTTTGCGAGAGGTTTTGTTTCCTAGAATAGTTATGCAAAGTGTTGTAAAATGTTGTCAAAGAACAAGAATCTCTTGCGTGGTTCTAAAAATGAAACTAAAACTCTTAATAGTCCATAGATAGATAGACAGACAGACAGACAGACAGACAGACAGACAGAAGAGTTTGCTGTAAAGATGAAGAAGACCTTTTGCAAATAAAAGGCAGTGAGATTATGACATGGACATGCCAGAGACTGTTTGAGTTCTACAAATAATACAAAATAAACTCTATTAAAGATTGAATTCATGTTTTTGATGCCACGGTTAGTTTTAAATTAATTTTCATGAAAAAATTTGTAACATGTTTTAACGACACCATACTGCTTTGACTTGAAACACCTTTCACTAACACTGTAAGTTATGGATGTCAAAAAAGGTTCTGGGATTACCTATTATTACACTGTTTCTTAATTCCTTCATTTTTGTTCAAAGGCAAAAACTTACACAGTTGTAAGTACAATGACAATTACAGAGTTAACTTCTATCATGGATAATATATGATTTTGTAGTGCAAAAATCTAGAGGTATGTAGTTTTTTTGGAGGGGACGTTTTTCAAAACGTGAGTTTTCAGAAAGGCATTTCGTGCAACATTAGATGTGTTTTTCTGCTGAATCAAAATGTTTGTAAAAGCTCAAAAGCCAACTTGAAATTGTCACTGATTACGTGTTTTGTACATTGAAATATATATGCGAGCATAAAATGTGGTAGTTTATCAACTTTCAGTCCCTTTGGACTACATGAATAGACGAGGTTCTACCATCATCAGTACTACATGTATTTTACAGCCACAAAAGCTGAAACTGAAAATAAGAAGTGAAATTGGCACTCCTAAAGCTCCCTTAGCTTTGCCTTTATCTTACCTGTACACTGGATGCGATGTCCTGTAAGTGTGGTGTCTCATAAACACTTCAGTCCGGTTCGTTTGGTTTCGTGAATAACTGATGAGGTACTTCTATCATCGATCAGTAGTAGGATACTGACATCAACCTATTTGTTATAGGAATTACAAGATGAGCAAAAAACTTTGGAAATGTTGGAAGACGAGCAAACCAACAAACCAACAGACCTTCCAGAGAAGTCGCAGAGAAATCAACAAGACGCAGAACCGCGTCCTCGAGATCAAATGGAGACAACAGAGCATATTACTGAGACACATGAAGCAGTGAGGAAAGCTAGAAGCTTTGATTCTTGTCCTCCTCGTAATCTTGATGAGGTAGACAATCCAGAGGCCAGCAGGAGGTATACTGCGCCGGCGAAAGATCTTAAGAAGCCAAGCGCGTTATCAAGAGGGAAAAATGCAGGTAAACTCAGGGGCAACGTTAGGGGGAGCTCATCGGGTGCGAACGAACCTATTTTTCAGTCAAGGCAAATGTTTGCATTTTGCAGGACTTTCTAATTATTTTATTTCGTTATATCCCAAAAGCATTTAGATACCTACATGTAAGATATTGAATCTACGTCATAAAATTTACTCAAAATTTGTTTTGAAAGTCCATTTCTAAGCAACAGCAGATAGTAAGTACATATACTCAAATATCTGGAAAATGCATCTCCGAAAGCTTAGAATTCATATATTTTTCAGGGGAGATGTACGGTCCCAGATTCTTTTAGAACTCTGCCTTTTAGGCCACAAAAATTCAAATCCCATTTTCATAAATCCTGACATCTCCCTTGGTACTCATGATTATTTATCACTGTTCAGGGCTCCTACGGGTCATGGAAAACCTGGAAAGTCATGGAATTTTACAAATTCGTTTTCCAGGCCTTGAAAGTCATGGAATTTTG
>JAOEHT020282034.1:0-10394 GCA_025448195.2 Parazoanthus atlanticus
GAATTTGCGATTCCTTCCGTGGTGGGGGGGTGGATATTTTCTGGAACTACACAGTGGGAATATATATATTTTTTGAAACTTTCTAAACTAAGAGGGGCGTTTATTCAGATAGGGGCGTTCATTCGGAGCAATATGGTAACTCTGATATGCTATAAAAGGTACCATATATCAGGCTCTGGTGAATGTTTTTCTGCTTGTACAAAGAACTTCGTCAATTATTCGAAAAACAATTTTTAATAAAAGGTTTTTGATATTCATGATCAACAGCTGGAAAGCAGGAATAAAGGTGATGACGAAAGTGAAATGTCAGAAAGAAAAGGAGAAAAAGTAACATGGAAGGTTCAGTCTAACTTAGGGTTTTTGATAATTTGAAGAATACCGAAACTGGATTATTGACCATCTTACATGTAAGTTTTGTTACGCTAGCACGCGTACACCTTCTCATGATAGTAAAAGGATTGCGCACAATTATACAATGTAGAGCTTCGCCGGTATGAAATCGAGCCGAACTGTCTGTTGTCCACATTGGAGAGTTATCAGCCATTATGGAGGTGTCCGTATGTAATTGTATCACGCGTTCATTCATAAAAAACAAATTGCCCAGTTTCAAATTGTTACTGAATTTTAAAATAATCATTAGAAATACGGACTTCGAGGCTGGGAAAGTTATTAAAGAGAATTATATAAATTATCACACACAGTGCATATTCTTTCCACATACTCATCCGAAAAATTTAGAAAATGGTATATCACCCTGAGCCACACACAGTGCATATTCTTTCCACGTACTCATCCGAAAAAATTGGTATATCGCTGAGGCTCAGGAGTCAGGGCGATATCAGTACCAATTTTTTCGGATGAGTATGTGGAAAAATATGCACTGTGTGTGATAATTTATATAATTCTCTTTAAAATAATCCCTTGATACCAAGCACTTTCATACTGACAGAACCATTATATCATATTACTGATACCACTATACCGCGTTGTCATCTTCACTAAAATGACTTTTGAATGTGCGCCCGGGGCGGGAATGTAATGGAACCGATAGAGGGTCACTGACTGTACTTGAATTTAAAAATATATATTTCACACTTTAATTTTTAAGGAAGTATTTCGAGTACAAATCACAATAAAACACAACACTGACTTGATCAAGGCGCCACTCACATTTGATCAATGGCATTTGGTTCTTTGAGGTCAAGCGGTCAAGATCAGTAGCCAGGCATAGTTAGCGCAGCTAAGAGCGAGTAAAAGGATCTCGACCAACTGAAATTGGGACTTTATAGTACTCATGGCTATCGTGTCGCTAAGAAACCATAAATGTAAAATCTTTCTTTTGAAAATCTTCAATTTTATAGATGTTCTTAGTCACTTCAGCAGCCTGTATTTGCCGATTAATCTTTTGTAGATATTTGAAAAACAAAACCAAAGTGCATTAGCAGTTGCTGATTCATATACATTGTAATCGGAATTACGAGTTCGTCACTGACGCTGAAAGGTCAATTTTATAGAGTTTTACGCTAATCCTTCACGGAACCTTATAACAAAATTAAACTGAGCGAGTGCTGGCCATTTGCCGTCATCTATAACTATAACTACAAGTAACTATTAATATAGCTTTTCAAAAATGTTATTTGTTAATTTTAGGACCGTAAACTGAAAAATTAAAACAAAAATTTAAGGACGAAAAATCTTACAATCACCAATGATTGATGGATTCAGTGTTAAATCACCTAGCTTTTTAGTATTTTACACATCAATTGAGATAAACATTAAACTATATGCATGTAATAAAGTTAATAATATAATCCTGTTGGACAGGAATTGAATTAATTAAAGAAAATTTAACTTTAGTGCCTCTTCCGTTTACTCTTGACTGGAAATAGTTAAAATGAAATATTTGCAATTGTGATGTCAGTCATGTCTTGTTTTGTTTTGTAAAGCCGAGGACCAAATTTTAACATTTATATTTAAAAAAATGAATTGTTATTTGTGATTCTCAGTGACATAGACCCCAATGAATTTGAAAAATGTTTTTAGCAATTAAAATACAAAATGCTACCCGGTCTTTTTGTTTTAATTTTTTCTGTCTGGTTCATATACTGAAAACAGCACGCTTTTTTTAAAAAGAACAAACTTTATTAGATACTGAGGCTCGGATTGCCCAACGAGTTATTAAAAGATAAGAACAAACTCCGGCTCAAGCTTTTGCTCAGATATTTTATGTATAAAATTTGAGGCTGAATTTGTCAAAAAATGAAGAGCAACGAACCTCTGCCAAAACTATCTGTTTCTTATAAAAAAAAGTGTGGCGTAGAGAATGAATCAATCAATTAGTTCGATATCATATTGAGCTCATAAGTCACGATCACGGAATTAGAACCACCCACAAAGATAACGTTTCTCTGTACACGAAGATTACGAAAAGCCCTGGGCGAAAAGTACAACGAATTTCTAATTCAGTGACTTAAATATATTTATGTTATTTTCTTCTCATCGGAAAATAGGGACCTTGACAGCCTTGAAAGACTTGCGAGGAACTGCTGTTTTCTTCAAAGTGAAAGAGAAATAAAGTCATGTTTTCACGAACCGGAAGAAAATATGACTAAGTATTGGATTCTATCCGCTTTTCAGAGAGGTTGACAAGTTTGAAATGAATCACCTTTGTTATGTTAATACGACCTCCATTATAAAGATCCAACCCGGAATACACATTTTACAAATAGCCCGTTAAAATTCAAATGATTATTACAAAAATGTCATTCCTTTTTGGGCTTTTTTCTGCTCCGGGTGTATCGAAAATTTCGATGAACATATATAGTATTCAAGTTCGCCATCTTCCATTAAAATCTAAAACCAAGTTTAATTGGCCAACCACAGGAACCAATCAAAGCGGTTGTTATTTTTGTCTTGTGGTCGCTCACTTTTTGATTTCATGACTCAACGACAAGAATTCTAAGAAAAGTTTTGATTGGCTTCTTTTGTGGCGCATTCAAAAAGGACCCAATCAGATTTCTTGTTACATTTACTAGGGGCATGTGTGAGGATGACCAGGCTTTCGGGAGTTGTTTGGCGCTGTGAGGAGAAAATAGCTGGTAACTCGTTTTGTGGGACCTTGTCATACCTGAGGATTCTTGGATTTAACAATTAACAAGTACTTCACTTCGTTCGTCGAAGAAACAGTAATTGTTGGTGAAACAGGACAGTATCTGTGTGGTTGTCACGAGTGCGAATTACTGGCTCGAAACTCGCAGCTTTCTCATACTTGTAGCTGGATCGCCTTGCTGTGTTTGTAATCTTACTCCCCTGTCGCCACGTGTGTTGGACGTGAAAAAAAACCTTTTTCCTTTGGTCGCATTTATACTGGTAGATTTCATACTTCGTGGGTTTCACACCATCTGATTTTGTGTTGTTCAGTTTCGGGAACACTTTCAGTGCACCAAGAAGTAATAAGTGGTGGTAACCGAAATTCGTGAGTCATCGTCTGACTTCGCTTCCTGTCCAAGGCATCATATCTCGGTGGCAAAGCTCATTTATATTTGTTGATACTTCACAACTTTCACTTTCAAGGGAATCATCAGTTCAAGGGCGAGTCTTTTTGACAAAGTTTCAAGCCGTATGAGTTCAGCCGCAACAAGTTCGACTGAAATTGTGAACGTTACTCCAGCAGAGAAGGTATGGTCTCAATTTTGTTTGACACGAGGTCTGCTGGTTGACCGATAATTTTGTGTGCTTTTTAAACGTACGAAAATACTGTTTTTGTCCTAATATGGCCAAAGTTTTGTATTCAGAACTAAGGTTGGACAATTTTGCTTTAGACATTTGCCTTGTTAGCGAGTTCAACTGATATAACTTTGCATACTGTATAGCTTATGTGTTGGCTTAAAATAATCCTCAACCTCTGACACCGCAACTTCGGTACTTGATGGGAGAACATGGTATTTTTACTATAATATGGGAGAGCATTTAGATTTTTTGTTGCAGTATTTGATCTGTTTTGTCTTAAAAGACCACAGGTTTTCATGAAGAAGGATTTAATCTCTTTCATTATTGATTTCAGCGTGTAGATTTTCAGAGTTGCTGGTGGTTTTCCTCGTGGTTTGGTTGTCTAGAACCAAATTCGTTCAATATCATTGCCCTTGAGTCAAATGAACGGAAGAAATGTAGCGAATTGATTTCCTCGGACTTCTTTAGGATGAATCATTGAATGACGGTGTGTTTACTAATGAGAATATTCTAATGGATTACACTTTTTATATCCATTTGTTTTTGATGAACAGTTTTCGTTGACTGAATCGTACAAACATAACCGCAAGAAATAGCTTCTTTGACTTTGAGTCAGTTAAATTTTCTAAAAATCGATTTTGAACGAATGTATTTGGGATGCAAATGGTACGGAGTATATTACTATTTTTTAATTGTACCTCTGCTTGAAAAAAGGGACTCTTTCAACTTTTCCAAGTTAAATGTTGAATTCGTCTTCCTAGTAGGGTAGCAGATTTTCAAATTGTGTAGGACGCAAGGCGAAATGATTGCTCTTTGAAATCCAAACCGAGAAGACTCTAGCAAAGCCTCGGGTTTTAGCTTGTGTCTAATTTCCTTCCTGATGAAGCTGTAATCAGCATTTCTAACCGTTTGTTTGTTAGTGATAGCTTTGGTTCACATTCATTGTCCGATAAATAAAACATTGCTTCCAAATCGCACCTCGATCCGATATTGTCAACGAATTTTATTTTTCTTTTGCTGTTTCTAGGAGGCAAGATTGAATCCAATTGACAAATATCTGTCTGAAGGATTTGTGTTCATTAAATTTAAACAGCTTGAGTTGTTATCTCCAAAACGGGATATTTCCTGTATTCAAAAATGTGGGAGTGTTGACCTGTATGTGCTCTGTAGGCTGCAGCTCACTGTGCGAGCAAATTTGTTTTGTTTGGGGGGTTCATCTGCGAGCGAGAGCAATACACGTTCACATGGACATATATATTTATGTCGCAGATGTTTTTGACTGATTTCACACTGTGACAGTTTGTTCTTCATAAGACTGGACTGAACATCGTATCGAATGTGTCCGAAGCAGAAATGACGAGTGGGTGTACTGCAACTTCGAGGATTCCAGTCATTTATTCAGGAAGCTTTTTTCTGTTTGTGCAGCGAAGGGTGAAAGGTGTTTGTGAATTGTATTGTTCGTTGGCTGTTAACTCATTCACGGGACTTGTGATAGTTACTATGTTTGTGGGATATTGTTTGTTCTATCCCGATCCTTGCTAAGTTGTTCTTGTCTGTTGTAGGTTGCCAAGACTCCAGTAAAAGGCGCCCTCAACCCGAATGCTGCCTCATTCGACAGCTTTAGGTAAGAAATTGTCCTTTTTTCACAGTTCAATTGAAGACTTTCTTTTGCTGAACTATATGGTGACCAATGGTGTTGATTTGGCGAAACACTCTGTGAGATACATATATACACTTGTAGTTGTACATACCTCGCTCTCGAATTGAACATTTTTATTCAGTACGACTATCATAACATTGACTTTATTTAGGCATAACCAAGTCGTTTGAACTGAAGATAGTTTAGTTGTTTTTGTTTTGTGCCAGCCTTCTTATCAACTGTCATAATGATAATCATGCGTAATTCAAACTACATGGGTAGTAATTAGAACTAACTTATACTGTGGAAAAAGCTTTTAGTTGCCGTTTCCACTCTAATCAACAGAAGCTTAACACATTTTTGCTGTCTGCCAGCTTAGAGATCAAGAGTCCTTAACTGTAGAATAAATTATTAGAACCACATTAAATGTTATGTTGTGGTTTGTGTTTACTGTTTTAATATTATTTTGGACATTGATCCCAGACTTGAAGTTTTGTGTTTTGACAGAGATAAAATCATAAATGAAATGAATCATTCTAACAGCATCATTATTTTTACAAAATAGTTTTTCGTTTTTTAAAAAACTGGAGGACATTTCATGTGCCAGTTGGCATAACAACACAATTTTCTTTATGGGTTTTGTTTGCAGAAATTTATAGTTTTGTGTTGTTGTAGTTCCCAGTTGGAAGCCCAGAAAGATTTTCATTATGAAGATTCTGGTTTGTTTTGGTTTGAATGTTTTTGCTCATAAGACAGCTACAGACTACATCAGTGGAGTTTCAGCTTCTCTCTAAATAGACTGTAGTAAGGCTGTGTTTCATTGCTTGTTTTGGGTATCACTTTAAATTCATAAACTGTCAATATCACTGTAAGATACTTTGTAACTGATCTGGATACTAAATGTATTTCGATTTTGTAAATAAAATAGGTATAAAAAGAAATATAATTTATAAGACATGAACAAAAGAAACAAGAACAGGTGCAAGCTGTCTCCTTTGGAAATTGATCTTCTTTGGATTTCCCTTTTACAGTTCCAGTTGACAGTAATAATCTACCTTCTGTAGGTGTAAGTTAATTGATGCACTAGAAATGTTTTCTGGTACAACTAGTAAATTGTTCCAAACATCTTGGCCATCTCAAGTCAAATTGACAGCCAGAAGTTGCTGAAGTAGCTAGACTCTCCTCCTCCTAAACTGATGCATTGGATTGAAACACCAGTCCTTCACACTTTTTAGTCATGTATTTAAATTTGTTATTGTTCTCTTCCTGGTGAATTAATACTGAAATATTTTTATAGGAAAGGATAATTGAATTAGTTTGGGAAGACTGATACACAAAAAATATTTGAAGGTACAGAATGTATCATCAAATGTTGACAAGGTTTTGTGCCCTATTTCTCCATGTTTAAGTCAACCCCATGTGAAAAGTGACCCACCCAAATTTGAAGTCAAACTATACCAGTTATTTAAAATTCTAGGTACAGGTCGACCCTGACTTTTGATTCTACCACAATGTGTCCTTCAGACATCAACCTTAACTTGTTCATAATCTTGATCTTATGATTTTAAATTGGGATTTCTACCTAACCCTGTCAATCCTTTCACCACCATGCTTTTTTGACTATTGAAAGTACCCAGAACACTGGTGATTTTTGGAGCTGTCAGCAAAACTCGGTACAAAAATGGCCTAAGTGTTGATTTTAAATCACCCTTCACAAAACCTTGAAATTCTCCACTTTCATGCAATGTTACAGTGGCTATTGGACTAGTATAATTATGTAGCCAACATAGTGTTCTTGTAATCAAAGTTGCTGGACTTAGAGAAAAAGGTGACCAGAAAATTTATTTGTTTGGTAAGACTAGCCTAGGAGACGGTGTAACTGTAAAGAAAACTGGAAACTTCGCAATATTTGACAAGTCACCTGAAACTGTCACTTAGGCTGTTTTTACTCAGACCTCTTAAAGCCTATTAAAAATGAAAATTTCAACTTGAAGATGGAAATATGGTACAAACAATTTTTATTGTCTATTTTGCAATACACAGTTTGAAGTTTTACTTCAAGTCATCAGTTGCTACTTTAAACTAGAATTGGAAGAGAAAAACAATGACAACAAAAATGAATAGCAACACAGTTGTGTGAAGCCATTTTTATTCTGGAGCAAAATGTTTCAAATTCAACATTTAATTTCAATTCCTTAGTGGAAGTTCACAGAAATATTGTATAGTCGTTACTAAAGAATATATATTATATTCAGTTTGAGTACACTGTCTTGCCCATAAAGCAAAATAGAAGCCAAGGATAGTGTCCGATATTTTGGTTGGCTTTTCTTCTTATGGTTTTTTCTTAAGGAAACCCATCTTTTTCATCTGCTGGCTTTTCCACAGCAGAGTTTTTTTTCCAAATAAAATCTGCTCTTTGTTTGATAAATATCAAACTGAAGGATCATGATAGCTTCCCACTTTCCTTTTGAAGATGATGAAGAAATCGTAGAGTTCAGTCTGCCGTATCGCATATATTTCAGGGAAGGTCAGAAGTCGTCCTTGCACAAGTCACCATCTAAACCTGCAACAAAAATCCATCGCTTTCACTTTCAACTTCCTTTTCACTGCCCTAAATCAAGCCAAAAGTCCTTCTGAAACCACACTGTAAAACTCGAACAATTGTGAAAACGTTGATCAAGCATGGTTACTAGAATTCCATGAGGGAACTTAGAGTTTCAAGCTGGAAATGTCGGAAATTTTGTGAGAAACCACTTGCTCAAAAATGTTTTTGTTTTTTCGACCTCAAAACAAGACATTGGACTCGTCTTAGTCTTCCTCAAAAGCCATTTAGTCTCGTTTTAAAACTGTTTGAAAGTTTAACTCTATTGGGCCAGTTTTTCAGGCCACCTCGGTGTTCAGGGATAGCTTTTCTTTGGCCAGTTTTCTGGCCACTGGTGGTGAAAGGGCTACCGGTAACCTGGATGCTGTTCCAATAAATTATTGTATTTTTGGCTAGCTTGGTTGAAATGAATCACTTTCAAGGCCTAAATATATTTGGGCTTTGAGGAAGTGATTCATTTCAACCTTGCAAGCTGAAATCATAATTATTAGAACAACCTCGTGATGCTCTACTCAATTGTCTACTTGATTATTACTTGGGCCGGAAGGCGCCGAGTTGAGGTTTTGGCTCCGTTTTTCTTTTTTCCGTGTTGCACTTGTTTAGTGCATGCATTACAAGAGATCAGTTTGAGCCCGCGTCACTAAAGGTGCCTCGGTGGCACAGTGGTTAGGGCATCAGACTTAGTATCAACAGGCCCGAGTTCGATTCCTGGTGAAGGTATTTCAAACTTTTTTTCTTTTTTTTTCTTCCTGAAGTAAATAATTTTTTTTTCTCTCTCTCTTTTCACTTCAAAATCAAATGATGTCATATCAACAGAAATCAGAAACATTACAGCATATAAATATTATAAAACAATTTGCCAAATAAGTGCCGGCCATTTTCTTTTACCAGCATCTGTTCCACTTCATGAAAGCTGGCTCATATTTCTTTGCCAAATAATGTGCGAATTGTACTGAACAAGTGAGATCGAAGTATATGTTGTTTCAGTTTATTTTAAAGCAATAATTGCTAAGCATATGGCCTGAATAAGGCTATTTATATAGCCTCTCAAGTGTTTATTTGTTTATTATTAGCTTTCCAATATTGGACGTTGTTATGTTTTCTTGGACATTGCATGAAGAAATGCACTATTGAAGTGCTATTTTATCATCGTTTCATAAATAGAGGGTATTACTTGGCTGTGTGGAAATAAGATTTTTGTCTTAGCCTGGATAGCAGTATCCATTGGATAAATTCTTGTCCAGTAGATAAAGTGGCCTAAATTGTAAGCACTTATCTGCTGGATAAAGCAGTGTTCTCCCTAGAGCCTTTAAGCCAAGCAGGCTGCTTGGCTTAAGTTGAAAAAATAGAAAGCCACTTGGCTAAAAAACCTGCCGCTTGGCTTGGAAATAAAACCGCTTGGGGTAGAATTTGCGAGGTTGCAAATATTCACTGGTCAAATCTCATCTGACTTCAGGAAAACGTTGCTGAAAACAGATCATTCTTTTCTTTAAACTACAATTTTTCCTGTAATTTTTACCTTTGAACCCTTTTTTCTGCATTTTGAAATTTGATGGTGATTATTTGTCATTAGTTTGTGGACTCTGTGGTTGCTTTGCTCGATCAATCGCTTGTACGACGCCATCTTGAATTATTCCCAGATTCAGTTGGATTAGGTAGCATCCACCCACCTCTTGGTCTGATATAATATACATGTGTGTATATACATGTACAGTATATCTATATATATTAATACATATAATTATGTGTGTGTGCAGTTATTTACTGTATTCCAAATATCCTTAGTCTAGAATAGCCCCAAACAATTACACTCTTAGAGTTATGATCATTATTACTACTAATGCTCAAAATTTATATGTCTTAGAAAAAGGTTACCTACATCAAGGAAGCAACCAAAATTTGTCAAGAAAAGTACCAAGGTGACATTCCGTCCACCCTTAAGGAATTGATATCTCTTCCCGGGGTGGGGCCAAAGATGGCGCATATAACAATGAATGTGGCATGGGGCACAGTGACAGGTATAGGTGTGGACACGCATGTACATAGGATTGCCAATCGACTTAGGTGGGTGAAAACGCCAACCAAAGACCCAGAGAAGACGAGAGTGGCCATAGAAGAATGGCTGCCAAGGTATTGTGGCAAAATACTTTGAAAGAGGTTACTGCATGCATGTTCAGTTCAGTCTGTGTCTCAGAAAGTGTGCATAATTTTCACCCCTTGTTTATAAACTGTGTTTGTCCTAACTTATGTGAATTTCCCCACCTGACACTAGAACTCAGATACCTGTTTCAAGGCTGCAAGAGTCTTTCATGTGCCATACAGCATGTCCCCACAGTTTCATCCAAGAATGATACTCAAGTTCAGACCGAAATGTCAAAATCAGTTCCTGATTTCAGAAAAAAACGGCTCAAAAACCCAAACCTT
>JAOEHT020282110.1:0-10392 GCA_025448195.2 Parazoanthus atlanticus
ATGAGATGAGATGAGATGAGATGAGATGAGATGAGATGAGATGAGATGAGATGAGATAAGATGAGATGAGATGAGATAAGATAACACTGATAAGGCCCCTTAGCGAGAGAGTCTGTATGCGTAATGTGCGTCAATAGTTGTTAAATTTCTTGAGATCACATTTAGTTTTTCCTGTTCTGTTGCTGCCGTTCTACTAGTAGGATATTTTTACAATATTTCAGTTGATTTGGCTATACAGTGTAGATCAAGAACAGGGGCGTATCTGACTGTAAGCCAGTTAAGCACGGGCTTAAAATAATTTTTGGGGATTTTTTTTCCGAACGGCCAAATTGAAAAAAAAGTCATAATTTTTTATGTGTTTTCATAATCCAAAATGTTTGCCGAGAGAATCATTGATTAAGGGGAAAATACAACGTTTACGTGATTGTAACTTGAAGTTCCAACTAAAGTTACTTTACGGCCTTTAGAACCCGGGTATAAATTGGTAACCGTATATCAGCAACATTCCGGTGGCGGGCTTAAAGCTGAAAAATGCCCAGGAACGCCCCTGAAGATTACCAGGAATATCTTAAACGCGCGCCGCCTCGATGTCGAAGGTGCTAAGCTTCGCATCGAGAGCTGAAAGCACGTCATAAGGCAGTTCTCTAATTTTCACTTGGGACACAACAAATTCGCAAACAGTCGCGATTCATTAAAATTCCTTCGATTCTGTCCCATATTGTTCTTGCTTTACTCTGACCACACCAACATATCGATATTCTGCATGCAAGAGTTTTTGTTTTGTAGCCGTACAAGTAAATAATCGTCCCACGACCGCAAGTCCCAATTCTAGTCCAAAGGGACATGATCTGGGAGGTAGCAAACAGCTTGCCAAAATTCGATATGGTGATGTTGTTAGAGAGTAAGGTCAATACGGGGTAGACTCGAAGACCGTTTCTTAAGGAAGTTATTGAGCATAAGGCGTTTTGGAAGTGTCTCAAGTGAATTTTAAAATAGGTAAATTTGGGTAATTCTGCGTTTCACTCTCAGTGCAAAGCCACGATAGAACTCGCTGTGCCGACGCCTTTTTGTAACCCCCCCTCCCCCCTGTTTCTTTATTCTCGGGATCCGTCGCAATAGTTTGGTCGTTATATTTTTTCCAGAAGGTGTACTTCACAATGATGTAAATTTACATTTTATTAGTTGACATTGTCATGGTAATCTGTAAACACTCTCTGTTGGTAACGAATATCGAGTGAGCTGTCTATTGTACGGTAGTGGGGCTCTGAGCTGGACATTCATGGGACGCTTCACGAGTAGACTTCCAGTTGTGTAGTGTGATATGCACGTGTACTGTAAGTGGAGGTGGAGGCACATTCTCTTCTTCTTCCGCCTCCCCATGAGGCTCGTCTTGTTGCTTGTCCTTGCCTTTGCCGCTTTTCTCCTCTTTCCCCTTGGCTGAGGATTTTCCCTTGCTGTCCTTCCCGCCCTTTGGCTTTCCGGGTGTAACCGCTCTCTGCGCTCCTTTAGCACCCTTCTCACTGGCATCACCTAGACAATAGCGATAGTTCTACTGAGATCCGTGCTACTAGGAAATATCATTTTTGCCGATAGTTAGAGGGAAAGAGAAAGCGATAGACATACATAAGGAAAGACAAAAAGTCGCGAGGGTTGATGGGGACAAGCCGGCCATTCGTCAGAGGAAGAAGGAAATCCGGGAGAAGATCGATTTATAAGGACAACACATAATAAAACACAAACATATTTTATAATCCATAAATAGAAACAGAAACAAAAACATTTACTGCTCGACCTCGTGGCAATGCTGTTACTTACCTTTTAAAGTTTTCTTCTTTTCTGTACTTGGCACTTTGCTACTTTGCGCGAAATCTTTGCTAACTCCTTCCAGAGATTTTTCTGCGTCACTTTCGCTGTGCTCTACCCCAGAACACATGCCTTCTGTCTCAACCACATGTTCCCCCTCCAGCAGAGACACAAGAGCCACGTGGCACATTCCCAAAGTCCTTTGCTGTGGTGGCAGTTCGAACAACTCCAAGTCCTCGTGTTTACCTTTACCCTTACCATCCTTGGTCTTACCCTGAAGAATCAACGAACTTGCACTAGTTTTATTGCAATGCGACCGTCGAAACCTAATTTGGTTGTGGACTTCCGTCAATTAAACACAACTGCATGTTTGAAGACAAATATTAACCAATCACAACTCACAGATCTGCGACATGTACATTTTGTAGTTGGAACAGCGCCGTTTCAACCTCAAATAAAATTTGATTGACGGCAGCCTAAAACAAACTTCAGAGCAGCGAACAACCCGGAATGTCGAGTAGTAATGAAAACAACGGCAATACAAAGCAACAAAATCGTTTGCGATTATTTATTCGACACTTCGGGAAATGTATCAGTTTGAAACTTAATAGATGAAAGGCCAAAAATAATAAGATTATTTTATAACAAGTAAGTTCTTTGTTCCTATGAATTTGCCATTCAAAAATAGTTGTTCATTGTCTGTATTTCATAACCGAAAAAAATGGACGCCCTCCCACATCTCGGACGTAAAAATCGGAAAGTAAAAAAGAAAACAGTTCTGGTGCTGCAACTCCTGCAAAAGTTGTTTTCATTTACTATTGCCCGAGAATCGTGGTAGTGTATCCTCACCAGCAAAAAAGAAAAGGTAAGATACACTTAAGCGTCGTCCACACGAGAAAATCTTCTGTGACACATTTCTTGTGACACCATTTTTGGCTCATACAAGTCTCGTCCACACGAGCACTATCTTTGTATTTGCCACAAAAAAGCTAGGACACAAGTCTTTGCGCACATTAAACTTGTCACAACTTCCCGTGTACACGAGCGAAAAAAGGTGTAACAAAAAATGTGTTGCAGAACATTTGCTCGTATGGACGAGGTTTAAAGAAAAGACCTGCAAACTGAAAACATTTTCTTGCCCTTTCCTTTAGAAGAAAAATATCACCTTTCCCTTTTTTGGTGGACGTATCTTGCAGTTTTCATTTTTTTGCGGGTGCCGCCAAGCATTTGTTTCATTTGGTGGGTTTATGTTACATTTTCCATTCTGTGGCGGTTTATCTTACATTTTTACTGTCTTGGTTAAGTTTAGAGTATCTTACATACTCCTTAACTTGTACTGATATATCCTACTTTTCTATTTTCTTGGTCAGTGTATCCAACCTTTCCTTTGATTTCCTTTAGTGAATCTATTCTACCTTTTGATTTTTATTTTGATATTTATTTATTTAATTGTAATCTTTTAGTACGTGTATCCTACCTTTCGATTTCTTTGGTAGACGTACCCTACCTTTTTATTTCCTTGACCAGTGTATCCTAGCTTTCTATTTCCTTGACCAGTTTTTCTTACTATTTCATTCATCGTGCCTATTCTACCCTTTCGTTTCCTTTAGTGGCTGTAGTTTACCTTTCGGTTTCCTTGCCCGGTTTATGTTACCTTTTCCTTTCCCTTAGCGAGTGTATCTTACACTGTTTATTCCTTTGGCGGGTGTGTCTTACATTTTCCATTCCTTTGGAGAGTGTATTTTTCATTCTGTCGATCTGTCCTACCTTTTTGTTCCCGTTGATGGGTGTATCCAACCTTTTGATTTCCTTCAGTTGGTGTATCTTGCCTTTTATTTCCTTGGTCGGTGTATCCTACCTGTTTTTCTTCCTTGACCAGTTTTTCCTACATTGTCCATTCCTTGTGCCTATTCTGGCCTTTAGTGTGTAAATCCTCCCTTTTGATTTCCTTTAGTTGAAATATCCTACTTTTCTATTTCCTTCAGTAGGTGTATCCCACCTTTTGATTTCCTTGGTCGGCGTATCTTACCTTTTCTTTTCCTTTGGCGGGTGTATCCTTTTCTTTGTCCTTGCTTGCGCTCTTCTTAGTTTTCTCTAATTTGCTTGTGGGTCGACCTTGTTGTGGAAATGGATCGAAAATAGCTCAAACTTCCTTTTTTGTTTAAAGAAATTAAAGTCTTAGAAGCGGATTTCAGGATGATAGAAAGAAAATATAAGTAAACTGCAGTTTCGAGAAGCTTCCAGTTCTGATTTCTAAAACCCGCAAGAAAGTAGAAAACAACAAGGAAGGGAGGGAAAGTTACTGTTGTCGGCACAAATGTTTTGAAGAAAATTGAAAAGGTCTTCAGAAGTGTGGATATATAGTCTGTTCCTACAACATATAACTACAACATCAGCAACATATTCCGAGGTGTTGCACAATTGTTTCTTGTCCAAAAGACAAATGGGTTCCACTGTTATGACATTGTCATTGCCTTTGTTACTATTATGGTTAAATAAAACTCAAAAGACGAGATGTTTAACTTGCCAGAAGCGTCTGTTAACTCACACTAGAAGTCGTTACCGATATGTTTACAATATCAAGGATATCAATAGTTCTTATCTTACTTTTCATCGAGGTGTTTTCCGAGGTTTCTCCTGGCTGGACATTTGGATCTTCCAAGACGTACGAGTGTTTAGTTTCAATAACTGAAAACCCGATGCCTTCCTTGATGAAATCCCTGAGTGGCATTAAGTGTCTGGTATGGAACTTTTCTATGTAGTTTAGTTCAATTGCTTCCTCTGACCAAGTTTGGCTCGTTGTTTCCACGTTCTTGAATAACTCTAAGACATAAAGCCATATTTTTTTAGACTACAAGCTTGATAGACATCACCACTTAAAAATTCGTAAATACAACAAGCGGTTTCCACTGAGAGGCTATTATGAAATCTCTGTACTGGGACATGTCTATGTCCCAGGGTTTTATAATGGCCTCTCAGTGCACACCGCTTGTTGTATTTACGAATTTTTAAGTGGTTTCCCACGTGGTGCGGAAGTTAGTAGTGGTAATGCTAACACGACAAAAGTAACACGCTCGAAAATATAGATCTCAGCCAATCCACTAATTTTTCTTTTTGTTTCATTTTTCTCTCTGTCTTTTCCCCCAAAATCTCGATTTAGTACTTGTTTTAAAAGAAACTAACACAAAAGGTGAGAAATCATATTGATTACTCAAACATACTCGTCTGTTTGAAAAAGCTGTTCATATCCAGTAACGTGCGGAATGAGCTGCCATTAATATACGACAGCTCGTAAAGAATTAAATCGCAACATGAACCACAAACTAAATACCGACATGAAATCCACCAACAAATTGCCAGACAAATTTTGCAAACATCCACGTCAAAATATTAAGTAAACATACTGAAATATGATAAAATTTGAAAGACCTATTATTTGAACAGATTTCACATCTGTTATTGCTTGTCAGTTAACACAGCAGTTCTGAACATTATTGTTTAAAATAATGATCTTCCCAGTCGTTCTAAATCTGTACTTCAAAATACTGAATTCAAACGTTTGGTATGAACTTTACTCTTCAATCTAGCCGAGTGTCTTACAGCGCTTTATAACCCTTCCTCATGATCACTCTTCGAACGTTGTTAGTATTTATTTTTATTTTTATTTTTTTTATTTTGACAAATTCAAATTGAATACATTACAATCTTCTAATAAGTACTTTGGCAAGGAGTCCCTTAGAAACCAGCAGGTTTTTGTAAGGAAGGGAGCTCCTCGTAATAATTTATTAATAAATATTAGGAAAAAAACATTATTGGTCACGGGTATGCGAGTCATGGTCGTAGTAAGAAGCATTTCATTTTATTGTTGAAGGAAAAAAGGTTAGTTGAGAGAGAAACCGAAGTCGAGAGAGCGTTCCAGATCTGATGGCCTTGATAAAGAATAGTAAACGTTTAATATTTGTTCGACATTTGCGAGGACGGAGATTGTTGGCAGACCTGGTATTATAACTATGTAGTTGACTGCTAGTTAGAAAAAGATTATGAAATGTTGATGGAAGCATACGAATCTGGTACTTATACATGAACGATGCTACGTAAAATGAGTTGACCAGAAAAATATCCAAAACATATTGAAGCATAGAAATAATGGCACAGAGTGCTCAAGGAAATCAGATTAAGTTGTGGCTCGCACTACCTGTTTCTGAAGTAAATACATACGGTATAAGTTAAACGCATAACTATAGGACCATACTATGGTGCAATATGATATGTAAGGGTAAGCTAGAGTGTAGTAGAGAGATAGTAGGGTTCTCTCAGGTAGGAAAAAGCGAGATCTATAAACTATCCCTATGGACTTGGCTGTCTGTAAAATGTTTGTAAAAACAAACATGATTAATATGTGACTTCCAGCATAAGTTACTATCAATGTAAACACCTAAAAACTTGACAATATTTTGTTTGGTAAGAGTTTGTTTGGTTATTGTAGTACACTGACAAATTAGTCTTTGTTTTCTTTTCGGTTGGCTTAAAAAATCACATAACTATTCTTTTTTATATTGACTGAAAGCTTGTTTGCTCTCATCCAATCATCTACCTTAATTAACTTTTCGTTCAGGGAAGAAATCAGATGATCTAAGTGACGATGAGAATAAGTTAAGCTGGTGTCGTCTGCGAAAAGCAGTGTTTTAACCAGCTTTGAAACACTTGGAAGATCATTAATATATAGAACAAGAAAGATGGGGCCTAAAATGGATCCCTGTGGCACTCCAATATGGTACATGGACGAGGAAGTCTGGTACTTGGATGGGTGACCTGTTCACCTGTCTAACTGTATGATGTGGCAAATATAATAAACTAAACAAACGATCAGCTAAGTAAACACGTCAAGCGAATACTCTTTTCCCCCGTTTTTTTAACCTTTTTTTCTGCGATTCTTTGCTCAGTTTCCCTTTTTGCTTAGTCTACGTAATGAAGTCGTACAATGACCAACAAATTTATCTCCATTAAAAATTCTGGGCACATTCAGATCTGATCGCGAAGCCTTGGTACTATATGGAGGAATGACATGAAAGTAAGGCAAATGACGGGCATACTTAAATACGAACAAACCTCAAGCATTCAAGGGAGACCGAATATGTCGCTGCTCACTTCGCTCACAGCAATTATTATCATCATTGTCATTATCATTATCATCATTCTTCTTCTTCTTCTTCTTCTTCTTATTATTATTATTATTATCATCATTAATATTGATTATCATTATCAATATTATTTCCAATCCTTGTCATTATCTTTGGTATTCTGACTATTATTATTGCAATTTACTGATTCTGCAAATGTTGAAGGTAGATTCTTAGGAGGCAAAGTTCAAGGACCGAGCAAGTGTTGAGTTAGTTTGCCAACTAGTTTGGATCTGAATACATTCGCTTCAACTGGGCCATCTGTTCCTTCCTGTAACCATCTCTTAACCATGGGCAAAATATCATCTGATGGGCTACACACCAAAAGGGAATTATTTACTTATGACATACTTACCGCCTGATGTACTTTTGGCTGACCCACCATCTACTTCAACCTTCTCGCTCCCAAAGTCTGGTGACACAACTGATATCGTGGGGAGGGAGGGGGCGGGGGATTGCGCCACAAGTGTCTCGTGTGTATTTTGAAGGAACCTGAATTGTACATGGTACTTGTACTCAATTTTAGGGTACTCTGACTGAAGCTCCGAGTCCTTAAAAGGAATATGGCATGTTGGTTAGTCCATTTGACATGTTGATTAGTTCAGATGACATGTTGATTAGTCCATTTGGCATGTTGATTAGTGCAGATGGAATGTTGATTAGTGCAGACGGAATGTTGAATATTCAAGATGGAATGTTGATTAGTCCATTCGGCATGTTGATTAGTGCAGACGGAATGTTGAATATTCAAGATGGAATGTTGATTAGTCCATTTGGCATGTTGATTAGTTCAGATTGCATGTTGATTATTCAAGATAGTATGTTGATTAGTCCAGATAGAATATTGATTAGTCAGGAAGGAATGTAAATTAGTTCAGATGAAATCTTGATTGCTCCCGATGGCATGTTGATTAGTCCAGATGGCAGGTTGATTAGTCGAGAGATTGACTGTTTACTGTACAGATGGAATGTTGATTAGTCCAGAAAGTCCGCGCCATGAAATTAACGCGAATTTGACAAATTCGCGTTAATGTTATGACGCAGTAATTTTCTACATGCGTTATTTTCGGCAACGTTAATTTAGTTGCACAATATATTTTTAAGAACAATAGTTTTCTTTATTTATTCATATCAAAACCACACACCAAACAATTTGGGTGTATCATTCTTGAAAGTCTTTATTCATTTGACATTTAAAAAACATAAAACTTTGTGATCTCATTTGTGTCTTCCTCGCCGTCAGACAAACCTTTGTCGGTGTCGGAATAATCTCTACGTAATTCAGACAATATTTCGTTGGACTGGCAGTAAAGTTGTGTTATATTGTTGTATTTTTCTAAATAAAGATTTCAAAATAAAAAGTGTTTTATGTCTGTCTTTTCGCACTAATTTTCTTTTTTATTCAAAAATTGTGCCTTCAACATCGCGTTAATTTTCTAGAAGTAAAACTGTCAACACCTCCAAACCGCGTAAATTTTTTCGACGTTAATTTCCTTGCGCGTTAATTAAGTGACGCGGACAATTTAGGTTATAAGGTAGCCCAGATGGAATGTTGATTAGTCCAGATGGAATGTTGATTAGTCCAGATGGAATGTTGATTAGTCCAGATGGAATGTTAATTAGTCCAGGTGGAGCGGGAACTTTTAACAAACGGACTTTTCCAAAATGATGTATCGACAACAACCATTTACATTTGAAACAAGAACACTACTTTTTCGTTTTCACAGGTGTTTAACAATAGTTATCCTTAATACACTTCGGCTACGATTGCAGTTTTCGTCATTGACTAGAACAAGTAACATTAGACTGGGATCAAAACTGGATCTCTTTTCAAAAAAAAGTATCCCTTTTCAAAATTGTTTTCAAATTTCAATAAAAAGTTGTGAGAAACCTAAACGTCAACACAGTGGATCCCTCCTACCTTTTGGCTGGGTTAATACACTGTTTTATTACCTCTGTTTGTTCAGGCATCTTGACACCACTGACCCTGGGTACTGACACCAATACCACTGCCTCATCCAGGGGAATTTCTAACAATAATGACCAACAAACAGTTACAAGCACAAAACAATCTGCTACCTTATATAACATTGGTTTAATATATGGTTCTTCTCTCCTAATAATTACATTCTACTTGCTAAATTTTACATTACTCAGCATCTAGAAGGAAAAAGGTTACTTCTTGAGCACATTCATTTAATATCCTAAATTCAACCTAGAAATCCAAAACAAATGACCTCTTAATACCTAAAATTCGCATACGCTTGCAATTAAACGTAATGGTAAGCTTTATTTTAACATCTGTTTTAGATAGGTTTGTGCTCTTATGAACAGATGGTATAAACACTTGATTTCTTAAGCAACCTCAGTGTAGTAGGGTGCAATTTCTTCACACTTGCAAAGATTTCAAATATAACTCACACATGGTACAATACCTTTCAATTTTGCAAGCCCCTTAAAATAGTGTTTCTCGTCGGCCGAAATCCTAACATCATCGAGGATTGTCATCTGACGGACAGAATCAATTGTGTATCCCCGGTAACCAGGTATCAGCTGAAATTAAAGCATATAAACAGGTCAACAGTAAACGTATGCCATCTGGACAAAGCGGGGAGATCGAGAGCTGTGTGTGACTATTTCAGTTTTAGACCAAATTAAAAAGTTTCAAAGAAATGAACAATGAAATCAAACATGTAACAGATTTTGACCATTCAACCTATTAAACAATGAATCAAGTGATCAGGAAGGAGGAGGAGAAGGAAAACGAGAAGAAGGAGGTGGAGGAGGAGGGAGAAGGAAAAGGAGGAGGAGGAGGAGGAGTAAAGGAGAAGGAAAAGGAGAAGAAAGAGAAGCAGGAGGAGGAAGAAGGAGAAGGAAAAGGAGGAGGGGTGAAGGAGAAGGGGGAGAAGAAGAAGGAAACGGAGAATAAGAAGAAAAAGGAGGAGGAGGAGTAGAAAGAGGAGGAGGGAGAAAGAGGAGAAGGCGAAGGAAAAGGCCAAGGAGAAGGCCAAGGAGAAGGAGGAGAAGGAGGAGAAGGAGAAGGAGAAGGAGAAGGAAAAGGAGGAGGAGTGAGGAGAAGGGGGAGGAGGAAACGGAGAAGAAGAAGAAAAAGGAGAAGGAGGAGGAGCAGAAGGAGGAGGAGGGAGAATCAGGAGGGAAAGGAGAAGGAGAAGGAAACGGCCAAAGAGAAGGAGGAGAAGGAGGAGAAGCAGAAGGAGACGGAGAAGGAGAAAGAGAAGGAGAAGGAGAAGAAGAAGAAGGAGGAGAAGGAGAAGGAGGAGAAGGAGGAGAAGGAGAAGGAAGAGAAGAAGGACAAGGAGGAGAAGGAGAAAGAGAAGGAGAAGGAGAAGGAGAAGGAGAAGGAGAAGGAGAAGGAGAAGGAGAAGGAGAAGGAGAAGGAGAAGGAGAA
>JAOEHT020282190.1:0-10392 GCA_025448195.2 Parazoanthus atlanticus
TGGATATGAGCTTATGATAGCCGACTCGGTGCTCCGCACCTCGTCCGCTATCTAAAAGCTCATATCCAACGCACGTTGCGTTTGTGGAATCCGTGACGTCGGATATGCGGGCTGCAGGAGACTGGGGCAGCACGCGGGATCGATGAATCGCGCGCCGTGACTATTTAGCTACTAATTACTTACCAAATGTCGATCAAGAGGGTGACTGTTTTCTGTGGCTCAAATGATGGGGTCGATCCTCAATATGCCGATGCAGCTAGAGGTGAGATATTGGTACATTTAGGATGGATTATAAGCGCAGTCAATGTGCGAATTTAATTCGGAGCAACTGCAGAATACCCTGCCACTAGATTGTTATCGAATTTAACTGCGCATGAAGAGCCAGTAGTCAATACGGTCTACACTCTTAAAAGGAAAGTATTACAGACCTTGACAACAAATGGGTAAAAACAAAGAAAGAAAGAAAGGAAAACTATAGATGAGATTATTGTCAGAAATTGGTGGCCGTTTCATTTTATGCGCTTGCGTATAGAATAACAGCTGACATATTATGAGCCAACTTTTCCGTGCTGTCGTTTGCAAAGCCTGTTTGACTATGGCGTGTTCTCTCACATGATCCCATGAACGTTGAACATGCTCATAAGAAAAACGACGCGATTTCGGCAGAGGCTATTGCTTGCGTTGGTCGAGCGGATAAAGGTTTGGCTCTGTTAGCAGGGTATTAATAAATTTAATTAATAATAATAATAATAGCAATGATAATAAATCTTATAGTTCTGATCTTAGTGCTTTACATAAGTATAATGCTTTAAAACTAAAAGATTAACAGCTAAAATGGTTAAAACAGTTATTAAGAGCTAAATTAACGTCTTGTTATCAATTTTCAGCATTTGGCAACAATATGCCCGATAAATAACACATTTATTTAACTGTAACAGATGTTCCGTTATTTACCTACCATAATTATTAGAAAACAGTTAGAAAACATTGTAATACCAACAGAAATATTAAACAAATAATAAAAAGCAAGTGTTATGGATGTAGAACGATTTTTCTCAGACAAATTCAAATGTCTAATCGGAAACGTTTTTCTTCCATAGGTGTTGGTCGTATGTGGGGAGAACTGGCAGAAAACAGCAGATTTCCTTGGCAAGAGGTTGTCACAGAAAGGGAACCGTTATCCACGAAATCGGTAAAAAGAGTAACACTTTTTACAGTGGCCTAGCTGGGTCTTATGAAGCAATTTTGTTACAATTTTACCATTAAGATTTTAAGACTGCCTGGTTAATGCGGTCACAACACACAAATTAAGAAGTCACGCTCTAGGTCTCTCATAAACAGATCACTTCCTCACCAACTCAATAACTTGTTGGTACGTCTTAACACATAACATTATCAATCCCTTAGACAGTAACATCCCGTAAGGGATAGTCAAGTTAAGGGCTGATACCCAGCCTTATCTATCCTATTGTCCAATATATGTCCAAGTCTATCAACATGTATCTTCTCCTTACAATATCAGTATAAAATAAGTTGATTGGCTTTGAGAATATGGAAATTGATCGTCCACTCTAAACTCACTCAGATGAAATGTAAATTCTCCCAACCTATTAATAGGAACAATATGGGGACAAGTGGTGGGAATTTAGCAACTCATCATTTGGGAGTGAAAGAGATAAAGGGTAAACCTAATCAGTATGTCTTCATTGATTCAGGAGAAATTGAAAGTATATTGTCTCAAACAAAATTCAAGATAATGTGTGTGATTGGCTTGCTTCACTGTCATCAAAACCAAAAGTTATCAACCTTGCTTACTTATACGTCACGCATTCTGTACAGGTCACGCCTTAGGTTTCCTTCACGAACAGTCACGCCCGGACAGAGATAACTATGTCACCATCATGTTCCAGAATATTCAATCGGGTAAGACTTATTAGCTTTTATGCTTATAATGGCTTTAGTTCTCCTGTTTCTCCGTGACCGTGTGATAAGTTATCAAGTTATCAAGATAATTTTTGTAATGTAGTAAATAATAATAATAATAATAATAATAATGATAATAATAATAATAATAATAATAATAATAATTGCGTTACCCAGACGGCATTTCCACAGAGTGGCTCTTCATCCATCTGGAGGACCAACCGCTTAACGTCCCTGTCCAAGGACAGTGTGGCGAAAGAAGATCACCTAAATATTCAACGCCATGGCCAGGCCGGGAATTGAACCCGGGACCTTCAAGTTAGCAGTCCGAGATCTTACTGACTGAACTAACGTCGCACGCACATTATATGCATCGATGTAATAAATAATATGGTCAATACGTACTGACGCATTGCAGTTTTTTTATATATCAGATTCTGCTACCTAGTCTACATAACTAGTGGATCATTGTGGTTGACTTATAACAATTATCACGTCAAGGATATATGTGGCACTAATTTTTAGTTTGTGATAACTGGTGGCTCGAGAAATTTTACTTCCCAGTAAACCAAGAAAATGTTCCTTTTCCGTCGATATGCGATTGAACACTTGAGAGCGCTTTCGAAAATCAGACTATTGTTAATACATAGAAGCCTAAAAAATTAACTGATTACTTGTATGCAACGGAAAGCGTCCTAACTCCGATTTTACAGCTAAGTTACTTGCTTTGGAACGAACACCAAGAACAATTTTGCAGAATTCAGTTTGTGGGCAAAATTTTAGGTGTTGATCGATCGTCAAACATCCTAGATACAAATTTGAATTTCTATTTTTTTACCCGGTGTTGGCATAAGCAATCCCCAAACTTAACAATAACTGTATACAACTGACAACAGAATGGGCTTTACCGAAGAATCAAATAGTTTAGTAATAATAAATTGCTTTATTGGAATAAAAATCGTCAAGTTGTTTCAAGCATATTACAAAAGTAGAATTATATTTATTGCAATTAATATACATATCTAAATGAAGAAATAAGATAATGATAATAATAACAATAATAGTTAATAATAATAACAATAATAATAATATTGAAAATCACTGTGCCAGTGCAGAGTATCAAGATAACTAATTATTCATTATTATATCTAATAATCTCAATTAAGTCAACTTTTTCTATATGTTATAAAGGAGTTTTAAAATATTTTCTGTACTTTAAAAAGATAGTGGGAGGTAATGTTAGTAATTGATAAGTCGGACATGCCCATCAAATATGTAAACATTTTTTTCTTCTCAAATTTCTGAAAACTAGAATTTAATTAAAAATGTTTTGACAAAAAAGAATTACGAATTTGCAAAATTTGACATAGTCGTCTCAATTGGAAAATTGCGTGTTGAAAGTCTTATTTTTGTAACACCAGTTCTCAATGAAAATCTTTGACCTGAGTGAAGTAAGGCTCGTATGAACAACTTTGCTTAACTTTATATATATTTAATTTCTTATTGGTATTCAGTGACGATCTTAATTTTTCGAGGAAGAGAAAGATTGGCTTTTTACGTACCTCTTCGATTATTGTTTTGTCATTAAAGTGTTAATGATTTGCAGAGGTTTTGTTCACAAGGTTTAATAAAAGCTCAGTTGTCCTCAACCAACATTGTTTCTTTGCTTTGATCATAAAAAGCTTTTGAAACTATGGAGTCGGTCGAATCACATCCTATCGATATCAAACGAAGCAGTATTTCAATAATGAACAATTGATTCTTATTGATAAAGGAAGGCGGCCAAGTTCATCTCTGCACCCCCAGAGCTTGCTTACAGAAACGAATATGTGGTTTCTCCATTGGGTGTTATCTTTAAATAGATCATTCCTGAAAACATTTGCCGTCCTATTTGTAATTGTAGGGACCAAAAAGGTGCCCCATACCTCACAACAGTACGTTAAGATTGGAACTATAAATGCATCCTCGGGAACCCAGGGCGTCTGGAGAGCAAAACCAAGGACACAGGGGAGGGGAGGGGCAGCAGGGGAAAGGGTAAAAAGGAAAGGGAGTCTCCTCCCCCTTTCCTCTCCCTTTTTTCTCCCCAGTCCCCACTCTTCGCCCTTCCCTCGGCGTATTTTTTCGCGTTTTGTTTTCCGCTCTTCGTCTTCCCTTCCCGACACCCTGGGTTTCCGAGGATGCTATAAATGTATCAAACAAGGAAATTAAGGTTTTGACTTGGACATGTTTGTAGATACTAAAGTGTGCTCTTAAACTAAAGTAAGCCCTCCATTGCTTTGCAGTACTCTTATGAAGGTTGATACCCAAGTACTCGAACTTTATCAACCTGCTCAATGATGTTATTTCTAAAATAAAAATTGCTTGATAATGGAAGGTTATTAGTTTTGTCTTTTTAGGTTTACTTCAAGTTTCCATGTTTGCCAATATTGGAATAAATCGTTAAGACTGTTTTGCAAGCCTATTGATGAGTTTAGTTAAAACTTGAATGCTTTCGCCATTATAAGTATTTATACTGGTAAGAAAACCACACATTGCTCGTACCGATTTGTTGTATAGTGTTTTCTGTGCTGGTTTAAATGATCTAGAAGTTGAAAACTCTACTCCTAAATAGATATGCAAGAAGCTAGATACTTCGTAAGGATGATCAAAAACAGAAGTTCAGCTTCCATTGCTATGAATTCAGTTTTCGCATTCATACTATTTACACGCTTATAATTTTTTTCTAAATACGATTTTGGTCCAGCCTTAAATGGGTCTTACTAATCATACTTTTCTTGCATACAGTCCATGCAGACTGAAGGCAAAGCCGTGTGCCGGAACTATGCGCGGTATAATTACTGCAATCTCGCAATCAGCAATATTTTTTCTTCATAAAAAACGTGTTATAGATAGGGTTAATTTCACGATGAAATATTGATATAAACGTTTACCGAGTAATGGTTCCTTCCATTTTAAAATGCCTAAAAACAGGAAAAAACTAACCACGCATTTCATACTTAGCCGGCCCCAGTCTGACATCTGTGGTCATTTGTCAGTTCATAAAAACGTGCTTGTAAATGTTGACCCTATTTTCAGCCTCAGCGTTCTTATTAGAAGGACTGTAGAATTCAGAACTAACATTTTGAGCATTTCAAAAGTGAATGTGTTCTGAAACGTCAAAATGTGTCAACTTAGTTCAAATGACTATAATAACCTGGAGCTACCTGGATGCCGTGTCATCGCCACTTTGTAGTTAAACTTAATCATTTTTTTTAGTCCGAATTGATTCTAACACGAATCAGACACAACTGCTCTCCTTTGGTTCCGTTCGCCATCAAATTTGCTATGTTGAGGAATAATATTTCTTAAACACTTCGGAATTAGATTTATTTATCATTTGTTTTTCTCAAAAATGGGTAAGGTTAGCTGTTGTTTTGACATTAACTTTAAAGTGCAGTAATGAATGAATCATCAAAATGTGAATAAAAAATTCAATTTAGCATCGAACTATGTAAAACAAGACTAGTCATACATAATGGAAATAAAAGAAGAAAGAAAGTAATTTCCCTTTTCTGTTTCTTGAATGAAAAAAAGAAGAATGAATACATGTACCAAGAACATATTTTAAGGAAATAATTAAATCTGAGTTCCGTCAAAACTATTGCTCAATCGTTTTCGAGATTACTTTGTAGACATTTGAATGTTTTTAATTTTCACTCTATTGGAAAACAAGCTCTATCTTGTAGGTGTATGTTTTTGCAATTAACAAACAAAACGTCATCGATGTCTTCAGTTGCTTGTCACCAATAACGCAAGAACTGGCTGGCAGGACGTCACAAACCTTCTCACTTCAGATATTTTTCAAGAAATGTTTTGAAGATTGAACTATAAAAATAGCTAAATAAAATAAATTTGGAATACTAAATGAGAACTGGGTAAGAATGAAGAAGTTTTCTTACCCTGGGGTTGTCATATAACTCAACCTGTTACATTCTAAGTTTGTTTTCTAAATCTTTGTAACAACAAGAAAAGTCGGCAAATTTTAAATGCAAAAAAAACTGCACCTTCCTTTTTTCGCTCAGAATGTTTTTGAAATTGATTTGAATTTGGACCAATCACAGGTGAATATTTGCTATTAACTGTCAATCATTGCAGTAAGTTAAACAATTGAAGTGAGCTTGTCACTTGCGCCGCGCAAGACCGGCCAACTCAAGACACGATTGACAATCATGATCCGAATGTAACGTAGCTTTAGCAAACATCAGTAGTTGGCGGCGAAACATGGCGAATTGCTGCACAAAGAATGAAAAACAAGAACGTTCCATGATCAATCTAGAGGATGAAAATATTAGTTCGAAAATTGAGCATTGGTTAGACGAACACCCCGAGTTTGTTCATTCGTATTTTTCACGTAAGGCAAACCGAAACTTGATAGACTCATGGCTTCTCTCGCGATCGCATGTAAGAACTCCTAGCGGTACACCGCCGCATTCTGGTGCTTCAACGCCTGTGAGGAAGATTTCTGCTTCTGAATTTGAAGGAAGGGGGATTCTTAAACCGCTTGTGAGCGTCGTTGATGGCCAGGTCAGTTTTCTGTCACCTTCTGATCTGACCAAATCGAGAGCAAGATCTCCTCATCGGAATCGCAAATCACGTCTTGAGTTGCAGCAATTGGACGAAACAGAAATGTTAATCGAGCTTGTGAAAGATATTTCCAATGATTTAGATCTTACAACGTTGTGCCACAAAATATTACAGAATGTTAGTGTGTTGCTAAACGCGGACCGATGTTCACTGTTCTTGGTTCGAGGCGACAAGGAAGGCCCGCGATATCTTGTATCAAAAGTGTTTGATGTAAATGCCGAGTCGAAAATCGAAGACATTCGAGATTTGGAGGAAATTAAAATACCTTGGGGTACTGGAATAGTTGGTTATACGGCTGCAACTGGAGAGACTGTCAACATCGCAAATGCTTATGAGGTAGGTGAATTAGAGAAATCTTGTATGGCAAATGTGATTAGAGAGCACTGTTTACTTCACTATAGCTAACTCAGTGCTCAAGGAACGCACATTTGCTATGCTGACAGTCTTGCAATTTCTTCAGTAGATATTTTGTAACGAGAGATTGCTGAACCCATTGTGGAATGTTGGCAGTTGCTATTTATGCCTTTGCACTAACGTTGGTGCAGCTGATCATACGCGTTCACTTGTCGCTTGGATGCACGAAATTTTGAGTAAAGCTTCTGCGTACCATCAAAACATATTTGTGGGTTCTCCACGTTCATCGCTTGTGCATAATCGATTAAGAGTCTATTAGCTTCTAAGCAGGGTGACTTTATTCGCAGTGGTAAAACACAGAAATCGATAGTCTAATCTGTTTAGTTCGATAGAAATTCCCCTCGCCTTCGTCGTGTTCTGAAGTGTGTTTACGTTCGCACAACAACATGCAGACTTCGGGCGCGCATTTTCAAGTTTTTACCGCCTTTACCACAACTTGTCGTGTTGAGAAATTTGGTCCAATGTCTTGTTCTACAACCCAACGGGGGTTGCTTATTGTCACTTCACTTGTTTTTCATCAATAAACCCGATTTTACCAGAAGCTGGTTCATAGGGCCAAGCAACTTAATCGTTTTGCTTGCAGCAACCAAAGCTTTTGACTTGCAAATCATGCAGTCGATGATTCAATAGAATGCATTTGTTCGAGTATATTGTGGTGGCTCATGAAAGTCAACTAATGTCGCTTAGTGCATGCGATAAATGCTTTTTTAAAAAGGCAGTTTTAAGAAGATCTGTACATTTTGTTCGCAATAAAGTCGAAACATTTGAGTGCGTACAAGCCAGCCAATTGCGTGCTCTGAAGACGTCTCTTGCTTTTTGTGCCAAACCAGGACGAGAATTTGTTGTCATTTCGATAAATTTCCACGGATATTGTGTATTCATAAGAAATTCGCGTTAAGTGTATCTCCATTTATCAGGTCGAAGTATTATGGCCCAACTTTGTGAGAGTTTACCAAATTCATCCTCAAGCAATCCTCAATTATAATTTTTCCAATCAACACCTTGTCCCCCTTCGAGCAACCAATTTGACCTCGCTTTGCGAGAAATTCATCTGCAAAGAGCATCAATTCTGTCTTCTTTTCAATCCTCAAGTCGACTTGTATGTTCGAAAAACTGTATTTCAACGAACTACAGACAATAGTGAGATCTGTCTGGTACTGTACTTTCATTTTATCTGTAACAATCTGAATGCTTTATCGATCAGTCGTTTTCACACTATAAATAGCAGGAAATTTTTTTGGCCTTACCAAATATTTTGACGTAAGGTTTCTTGCGAGAACATTCGGATAAAAAGCCAGGTATTGACAAATAGGCGACACAAGAATATGTTCTCAGTATTTATACCTCAGTTGATTGTTCATCTTAAAAGTGAACAGTGTACGTTATATATTGAACAAACACTGAAGCCATATTCTGAGCGTGTATGCAATTAAATTTGGTATTTCATACTATTTGTAATTAAAGGAAAGTGTTTCGGCTATCTCCACCTGGCTAACACACATTTGTAGTCCATCTTAAGTGTCAGACGAAACATTACACTAGTCACTACTTAAATTCTTCGAGCCCAATCGTGGTGATACATGTAACTTAGCTCTGTTATTGCCATTTGAAATCTCTTGTTATTATTTTGGTCCTCGTTTGTACAAAGTATTGGCCCTTATGTAAATATGTCTTTCAAATTTCCACACAAAGTGACGAATACTGAAATGCAATTTTTGCCACGCAGGTCAAGAAATTTTTATTAAGGCAGGAATTTTACAAATTGTATCATAAATTGCAAAGTTTTACAGTTGCAATTTAATATCTGTTCTGGCCGGGCTTTCACCCACCCTTAATCAATTTTAGTTTGACATTCTTCAGTATTTTCTTGACAGCTTATTCTAGACAGCATTTGAAGAGTTGTGAGCAGATGAAATTACTTGTCTTGCTCTGCTAGTGCTAACATCTTAACAAATAACCATGAGATCTAGATTCATGTTTCTGTTAGACACTCCAAAAGAAACTTGCGAGCGAAAAACAGATTCTGTCTACAGGTTGGTGAATGTTATTGTCTGAGAACTGTTTTCCCATGCGCAGTCAGAGAAATGACGTCAAGCTTCAGATCTGGCGCCACTGTGTTTAAATTAATTATTAGTCTGTGCAAACTGTTTGTCCCTTTTATGCATTTTTCGGGAATTAAGGAGCGTATATATACATAGATGTTTGGTTGTGATTCAGTATGATCAGTTCTGTGAACTGTAACAAGTTCAGAACCCAGTCAACTGCATTTGGAAAGCCACCAAAGTGTCCATATAAAACACTAAAATAAATGTATAGCCAAACTCACTTTGTTATAGATACATATACATCACATGGCTCTGGATCATTAGAAAAACAAGTTGTTTACCTTAGAATTATCATTATCACTAGTTACTAGTTTTTCGGTAGTAGTGACCATAAGTCTAATAGCTGTTCTTTTTCCAAAAAACTTAAAACAAAGCTTGCTTTTTAAGTTAGGTAATGCAGTTCCAGGGCAAATTATCGTACTTTGCTGCAGTCTGACATTCTTTTAACCCATAAGAAAGTAAAATAATTATAGGAAGTACTTTATCAAGATACTTCAAAGGAAGCTCTCCTCTTGAGAGCTAGTGTTGTCAGTTCCTTTCCTTTAGTTGAACAATCAAGTGTGTTTTCCTGCCCTTGTGCTTTGAGTAAATTAATGTTGTAACTGGTTCTGAATCGTTTGTGAAGGATATCCATAGGTTCCAAATTTCAGGTGGCCCAATGCTGGTCACCCATGGGTCGTACTCTCTCGGAAGGCGTGAGATTCTAGGGGGTCTAGGGGCATGCTTCCCTGTAGAATTTTGAAAATTAGATTTTCTGAAATGCCATTTCCTGCATTTTAAGCCCATTTTATAGAAAATTGAATGACGCTCATTCACTGACATTACCCACTTACTTTAGCGTGAAAATATATATTTCTTCAGCTAATGGCACATCGTAGCACTCATTTATGTTCTGAAACTCATTTGAAA
Source organism: Parazoanthus atlanticus (assembly GCA_025448195.2). Lineage (NCBI taxonomy): Eukaryota > Metazoa > Cnidaria > Anthozoa > Zoantharia > Parazoanthidae > Parazoanthus > Parazoanthus atlanticus. The sequence goes on from JAOEHT020282190.1 coordinate 9,975, forward strand.
ATGAAATTTGGCAACACGAAGCAATCAGATGTGACAGATTTGGTGGGAAATACAGGGTATCAATGCAATTGCAGTTTTTTTACTAGCCTGGTGGTTGGCGGGTTCTGATGTTCAAATGCGGGTCCAACCTGCCAGATGTGGGTCGCTTGGGAACTATGGATATCTAGTCTGCCTCGATAAGTGAATACTATTTGCAGACTAGTGCTAAACATGACTTGTTATATATACATGTAAACTTGCAGTAAACTTGAATGTGAAAAATATCTATATACTCAGGGTTCGATCTTAACGGTGGTCCGCTGGCCCCAGACCACTAAAATCTTCCACGGACCACTGAAACATCTCACGTTCTGGCCCGAGTGGCCAGTAATAGTTCAATCACTAAAGTACTTCAAATAACTGGTTCGAAAACACAACT
>JAOEHT020282274.1:0-10390 GCA_025448195.2 Parazoanthus atlanticus
TTGAAAATAGGTACTAATTTGGTCTATGAGACGCCTTCTTTTCTCCAGGAGACCCCTTTCCTGTTAACGTGCTTCATGTACATGTATCGTTTTGTAGACTTTGTATGGGGATAATATTGTTATTGTGAGCATATTATTGTTTCTGTGAAAATCAAGTTAATTACTTGGCAATGAAACAACATTTACACAAGTAAAGGTTGCTTGCCTATATTTTTCAGTGCAGTGCTCTCATGTATGTGGTTCAAGGGCCATTGGATGGGGTTTCAAGTATTTTGGGCTTTCAGCATTTCTCCTCATAACAAAGAGCTTTGCTACTAATTTGTCCTAAAAATATTACAGTTTTGGAGAAAGAAAAAAATTAATGTATATTTTCCACTGAAAGACCAATCACATCTATTTGAGTAAATTGAAATTTTTGTGATAATTACTATGTATTTATAAGTGAACTTTGCACTAATGAAAAATGATTGACTGATATATTATCATTTTAATCGATGCATTTCCAACAAACAAGACTTTCCTCTCATTGTTCAAAGTGTTTGTTAATATATACAGTCCAGCAGCATTCAAGATTGATATCTCAAAGTTGGCCAAGAGATACAGAGATTTACAAAGCCAGTTACATCCTGATAAATTTGTATCAAAATCAGAGGTAAGTTGTTTCCCTAGTTGTAGACTCTTCAGGTCACTCGCACTAATTTGAAGAGTAGACTCGCATTCCTGCTGAGAGTAGTCCAAGATCTAAGTTGACTATCTGAACCAGTTTTGAAACTGATTTTGTTGCTTTGAAGCCAACGATGATAATAAATGAATAATAATGATACTACTACTAATAATAATATTAAAAGTTTTTTATAAGGCCACACCAAATAAGTTTTTTGTAGCAAGGATCTGATCTACCCTATATCGCGGAAAGCAAAATAACATAAAAAATTGGCCTAAAATTTTACCAGAAAAAATTAAAGAATAAATAAAAAACAGACAAAAAATAAAAAATTTGTAAAAAGATACATAACTATTACTGGTGCATGATACTTAAAGTAGTATTGGCAAAAGAGCTGCCCAAACTTTTTTTAGTTTGAAATAGCGAGGGTGTTGCAATCAACAATGACACATGATAAAATAATGGATGGCAGACATTGAATTTCTTTTCAAGCTAAGAATTTGAAAGCAAGCAATATAAATAGCAGTTGAAGTTAGTTTTCTTTCAGTAAAAATTTAAGAAAGGTGGAATTGTAGTGTATGAGCTTAACATAATTTGAAATACAGTGTAGCACCTGATTAACTTACTAGGCTTTTAGTTCCTAATGCTCTTATACAGCTCAACAATATATAAATTACATATTTGTGAGTGATGGTTAGGACATCAGCATTTGCTGTTTGACAGATATTTTAAACCATGTTTTAAATACACTGAATTATCTTGTTCCCTTTTATTTCCATTCATTTGATATTTAAAATTTGTAAAATGGTGTTTATCTTCACATAATTCTAAGTTATTTTCTTTCATTTTCCATCACATAAAGTGCTTGTTCAAAATCATATGATGTGTGGCTTTACATGGCTAGGATTTGAGGCAAACTTGTGACTGATTATTTAAAAACACTCCTTACATTTAATTTTCTACAATACAAAATTCAAACCTCTCATATGTTAGAGTCCAAATGTTGATGTGTCTGTGACTGGCTGCTCACAAGAATGTAAAATAGTAAAGATTGTTGTTGAACAATATTGAATGATCCATTGTGTGACTTGACACCAGGTGTGTGCTAGATTTCTCCATGTCAGTGCAACAAAACATGGCATATAAACAAACCCAAGATATTTCAACCCATGTGGGACAGACTGGCTTGACTAAGTTTCTGTAAAAACCTTTGCATTAGATGCGAGTCAAAAGCAGGGGTGAATTTAGGGGAGCACCCGTAGGGCCCGCCCCGCCTCCTCCATTCTTCAGCAAGTTTGGAAATATTGTATAAGAAAAACACTCAGAAAACATCTTTTGGTGCACAGATGCCTTTTTCTGCCCCCCTCCCCCTCCAACCTGCACTGAATTAGTGTCCTGTCCAGGGGGAGTCGCAGACTCTCATCTGCTTAACACTTGGGAAACTGGAGATAAGCGCTGGCCTTGTCAGCCCTATGGCTCAGGAAAGGAAATAGCTTTTATGGCCTTTCCAAGATTGTGGGTTCTAGTCCCCCTTTCCAAAATTTCTAGATCTGCTCCTGTAAGGAATTAGCTTGGATGTGTAAGTGAAATTGTGAACCACTGCAGCAGTGCTACCAGAGGTTCATATCTGGGATGGATCCAGACATTTTTGAAATGGAGGGCCGGAACCCACAATTCTTGAAATGGGGCTCGGAAAAATATTTGTGCTCCAGTGTTTTCCTCGTAAGATGTTTCTAAAGTTGCAGATGAAATGTGGGACTTGGGCCCTATCGATCCCTTCCCTAAATCCACCCCTGATGATCACCCCTGGCACCTCTGAGGTACGGGATTTAGTATCTAGGGTATCCCCTGGTAAGATATAGTAAGGTATGGTAAAAAAATGTGATGCAGGTTTGTACACCCTCAAGTAGAATTGTGGACTCCCTCCATTTCGTACATGCTATAGTTATTATTTTTTTGCTGTAGGATGAGAAACAGCTGTCAGCTTTCCAATCTTCAGCAGTTAACAAAGCATATTTCACCCTACTCAAACCATTACACAGAGGTATCTACTTGGTAAGTTAGGCACTAATGGTGTATAAGTATCATACTATATTTGACCGAGTAAGCGCCCACTCCCCTTTTCAGACAAAAGTTCTTGCACGGGGTATTTTTGGAAGAAATATTTGTGGTAAAATTATTTTTCAGGACTGCTGTAATTTTAGAAAGTCTACAATATTTTTTGTTTAGTGCTGCTTCAAAAGCATTGCAAAAGGTTGTTTTATCAATATCAGACAATAAAATAATGCTTTTTGCAATAAAATGTATTCAAATTATTAGCAATCATTCGCATGGGTGTTTACTCTCAGCTTTTGTCGTCACGTGGCGTGATCACATCCTTTGGGATTCAAGTATCCATTTGTGAATGAGCTGATTGCACTTGGTTATTTGTGGCTGCAATTGTAATTGCTGATTTTCGCTTCTAGCTTTTAAACAGCTTTGCACCTTCCATACTTTAACCATTATTTTTGTAACACTGAAAACAAACTGCATGCGAAAACAAGAATTTGGCCTTGTGGAATCATGGTAAAATTTGCATTCATTTGGTGCCTAATCGACGTGACTGAAATCGACCACAAAAGGAAAGCTGCACGAAGGATGTGACAAAGCTGCCCTTTTCAGAAATATATTTTCAAAATCACGACAAAACTAAAGCTATTGTATTGTTTTTGAAAAAGATATACCGGTAGTAACAGTAATAGATCCCACAATTTAACAATGAACAGAGCTTTGTTTTTATAATACAGTAGTCAATAGACCACTTTGTTGTCAAGTTTATATATTGTAAAAAGATTTAATCCATGCGGAGAATTGTTGTTTGTGTTTTCAGCCGACTGTGGTTAATTATAAATATTTTCAAATATATGTTTCTTGACTTTGTCTTTGTGGCCACCGGACAAGTGACAATTGTAAAATGGACATTTGCTAACTATGAATTGAAACATTGTAAAAACCGAAATCTAGAGATGGAAAGAAATATATATCAATTGTTGAAAGTTAATTTGTGCATTTGTTCACTTGTGTTTTGGGTTAAAAGGGCTATTATTATGCAAATTACCTTTGGAAACTTACAGTCTGTGTAAGCGCCCATGTTCGAGTAAGTGCCTACCCCCAAACCTTCACCAGATTTATTGCTGTAGGGGGGTGGGTGCTTACTCGGTCAAATACGGTACATATAATAGATACATATAGGGTTGATAATGATTAACAACATAAAGTACAACTACAACAATTTCTTACAGAACAATTGCTATGGAAAATTTGTTTTAAATTATTTAGTAATATTTAATCTTGATGTTTTGTTAAGAGTGTAGTGTTTTTAAAATTGATCCTATTAAATATCTTTGAGACTCTACAAAGAGGATGCCCCATTCACCAAAGTTAGTTTAATTTTTGCATTGGGGTATAATTTCCTCAAATTTTCTCCTTCTCCAATAGCCACGCCCCATTCCCTTTGTATGCTGGAGTTTCCAATGGAAGTCCCTTGTCACTACTTTGTTTGGAGCATAAGATCAATCCCACTTGCTTTTGATTGAAGAGTTCACTTTTTTCTTGGCAAATGTTTGGAAATTAGTTTTTTACAGGATCCAGCAAAAATCCTTGAATTTGAAATTTGCTAGATAAAAAATTGCTTGGTTAGCTCAGTTTTTTATCAACTAATTTTTAAGTCATTCCATTTGTCAGATGTTGCTTAATGTGTTCTGCCCATATTTATGTAAGAACCACAGGGATAGTCCCTTATGACGGTAAGGGTGTGTACCATCCTTAATGGAATGGTTTTTGGACCAATTTGGTTTGGAAAACGGTATACATTTTGAGTCAGTAGTCTGGAAAAGGGTGTGGTATTCATGAACAATCTGGTTTTCACAATTTACTCTGAGATTTCTGTTGTTGATCATCACTTGACAGATTTCAGGATATAAGATAAGCAAAATTTCTCACACATCATTGGGACAATTGTCAAGCACCAAAATGCAACAAAAAAGCCCCAGAGACTTATACTGTCCTATAGAATCTTGGAATTTATCTTGACCCAGGGAGAAGTAGATGTCCTATCCTGCTTTGGTAAAGTTATTGAAAACCTTATGAAATATGTTTGCATTAAAACAGTTAAAGCTGGAAGGAATCTCGATTGAGGAGGGTGAGACGGCCCATGATCTCGAGTTCCTCATGGAAATCATGGAGGTGAACGAGGAGCTGGATCAGGCATCATCTTCTGAAGAGATTTCAAGAATAGAAGAGAAGAATAAAGGTAACAGATTTAAACCTTTGTAAAAATTGTGCCTTTTTGTACCTGTCAATGTTAGGGGGATACACAGGATGGGGTAATCATAAGGACTTTGATCATTCTGTTTATCTGTGGGTGGGAACTTTGAATGGGGCTGTCAATCTTCAAAAAATTGTATCTTTTTGTACCTATCAATGTTAGGGGGATACACAGGATAGGATGATCATAAGAGCTTAGATCGTTCTGTTTATCCGTGGGTGGAAACTTTGAATAGGGCTGTCAATCTTCAGTAAAAATTGTGCCTTTTGTACCTGTCAGTGTTAGAGGGATAGGCAACATGGGGTGAGGGCTTTTATCGTTCTTTTTCTTCCCTGGGTAGAAAGTTTTTACAACTTTGAATGGGAATGTCAACCTTCATGATGAGTACTTCTACACTTATCGAGTCCCCGAGGGGTTTCTTCCAACCATTATGTTTAATTGGAACCTTGATACAGTATGACTGATTCTTGTGACATCAGCTGTCTGGCAGTTAATGGCTACACTTACAGAGAGAGAAAGAGGCCATAGTGACTAAGAACACCCCTTCTGTCAATGTTACTGACAGTACAAAACTTTGAACTCAAACATTCCACTTAAAAAGGATACACCAAAATTAGTTGTTGTGGGATATCGAAGCTACATGTATTCTGCAGGAATTCATTCCCAGAAGGAACACTTTACACCAACCTTAACCGTTGAGTGGTCATAGTGAAATCCTAACCGTTAAGTGAATGTGGTCATAGCGCAATTGCAAGTTAATTGCAGTGCAACCAGAGTGTAATCATGATGTTGAGTTTTTTTTTATTTTTCAACAACAGAGAAACTGAAATCATGTACCAGGGAAGCTGCGGAAGCATTTTGTAGAGGTAAAAAGTAACTAACTTAAGGCTCTTTAGGCAATATAATATTTTGACATGTTTTCTCTCCGTAGTTTTGTTGGATTTGTGTAAAAATGCATTTTGTCATTTTCCCAACAAATAAAACACACTGGTTTTAATGACATTTTGATTCACTATTTTGTCGAAGATGCAATGAAATGGGAAGAAGTGTTGCACTGTAAGCTTCATATACTAAGAGTTCGAAAGAGGTGGCAGTACTCAAGATTATTGTGTTGGTATCTAAGGCAGTCTTTAGTTCTTACCTTTTACGATTAAATTGTTTGGTTTTGCACTACAAAAATCTTCAGAGGTCAGCATTTAGCAGCCAGTGCTGGGTTATTTGGCTACTAAATATTTCGAGCCCTTGTTGATGAGCTTCACTCAAATCGTTGACTGTATTATTTTCAAATGGCAGGTGATGTTCTTGCCGCCAAAGAAGCTATCACTAAGATGAAATTCTACACCAACATTGATGACTCGATAAAGAATCGGATACTTTGAAAGAATGCGTATGAACTGACAGTGTTCTGCTGTCCTAACCAGAGCAAGCGATCTATCAATATCAACGAACGTTCTCTTTTATCAAGTGTACATTGCCGCGTTTTATCAAAGAACTACTGTAGAAAATTAAGAATGATATAAGGGCTGAACTTTCCTTTTTAGCTTACGGAATCGGTTGGTATTGTTATGCAATCTTGCCCTCAATCTTCGTCATTATCATCATCATCGTTGTCATCATCATCGTCATCATCATGACCATCGTCATCATCATCATCATCATCATCATCATCAATAACTTTATTAAACATGGTATCTATCTGCTTCTCAGACACTGCAAATATAGTAGAGATTGCTTTATAATTTCCAGGACAATTAAGAAGAATTATGGTTGTGTGTGCTGAAGTAAATTTCCTGTTGGTCAAAAGCATAAATTATAAACTGACATAAAGTAGTCCAAATGTGCATCGATTGATCCTTCAACAATTATGTTTGTTAAGAGCGTTTCTTGGACTAATCAATCATTTTCATCAATATGCTTGCATTGGAAATGCGAGGAACTTGAATGCTGCAGCTTTGTATGGATTAACCGTGAGGCTGCTCATTTAACACGCAAGCAAAATGATTGGTTATTGTCCTTTTTTTCAAAACTATCATGGTGGGAAGGAAGATTTTTTAGAGCCGGTAATTTATGAGTAGGCTTTCGAGGGAAGTTTAAAACAAGAGTTGACAAGAAGTCATTCGAAATCAGACATGAGATGTGCAACCTGACAAATCGAAATCGTGAATGATATCAGGGGAAACTTTCAAAAATCAAAGAAGCAAAAACTAGTTCACCTACCAGTAGGGTTATTTTGCTGTTAAGAGTGACTGACTGAGAAAACCAGGCAAAATCAAAAAATGTCAGAACGTGGGGGTCGGCTGATCTCCACCATATTTCTGTTGGTGGTCACCCTTGAATAACTAGTAACCATGGTAACATTCATTTCTTAATTGCTTTAATTACTTTCAGATTAGACCACCCCCCTGAAATACCCAATTTCACGAGGTTGAATTCATGGATTTTGGGTGAAATTCATAAGCTAATATCTTCTGATTTATTCAAGCAAATGACCCAAGATTTTCCCAAAAAATCTCTCTAAAAATCTACATGCAAACAAAAACAGCATGTTTCACGGTTTTTCCACAAAGGCAAAACTGCACTTTTTGAAGGAGTTGTTTCTCTAAGGTCCGGGTAAGTACAACTAGGGAACTAATTGTCAGCAACTTACCTTACATATGAGTATGATTTAAAGCAGAGTTGAAATTGGGCCAACGATTTTTAAAATTTAACGGTTCACTGTTTCCGGACCAAAGACCAATATTTGACTTTTTCTGCTGTTCCCAAATCGGCAGATTCTTCCTTCAATATGAATTCCATTGCTGCAAATTGCCCATTGGGAACACAGTGGGACGTGTATACAGTCATTGGCAGCAATTAGCAACTTCCCATCATCTGTCTCTCTATTTTTAGTATCTTTTGGAGATTTGATCACAGGGGGATATATTTACAGGCAAGTTCGTCACGCAAGGTGAATATCACAGTGAGATGCGCTCAGTTACGGCTAAGAAATCTTCCAGAGATTCGTTCTTAGATTCTTTGTACTGTTGTCAAGAGTTAGTTCACGGATGAGCCCTTCAAACACCATTCTAGCGGTCAATTTGAGTGAGTTACGAATCAGGTGTGGTTTCACTATGCTGGCCGCTGGAATCATGCTGCAAATTGTTCACTCATTTCTCCTGGCCCAGTGAGTTACTTGTATTCTCCAACTGACGCAAAGTTTGCAAAGATCTCTGTTAAACTACTGACGCGACTTAGTTGGACTTGGATAATTTTTAAAAAAGCTCTGCACCATTTGCATGACAAGATTTGAATCAACTTGTAAACAAGCTTCGGCCAATACTGAATATATTTTCTCCCAACTAGCCGTCAATACAAAGTGCTATTTATGTCTTAAAATCGCAATAAGATTATACAGAAGCTCATAAGACTAGAAGCGTGTAACTTCCTCTTATTGGTTTAGAACCATGCTGGCACACTTTCCCGACTCGACCAATCAGATCGTGCGTATGGCGTAATCGCTTTTTTCTCGATAAATATGGCAGGAGTGTCACGCGAAAATGGCACTAAAAAAACATAAGACAGCTGAAAAACAGAAATTGTCAGCTTTGCAGGTTAAAAAAATTTCCGATCGAGGAAGATTGCTAAGCGAGGAAGAAGTTTTTAATGGTGTTTGTAAAAAATGCAAATCTATGTGTGGCTTGTATTGGGACAACAGTACGTCAATAGTTTTGTATCTCGAAAGTCCGGAGAGTTGTCTTCGTCGGTCTGTTGATCGAGGGATATAGACAGTTTTTTGAACCATTTAGTTTTGTTAAAAGTGCAGACAAATACGGCAAGTTGTTGTGCTTGTATACGAAGGATGTATTAGCAGAGACTTCTGAGGAAGGGAGATCATTAGTAGGTGAGATATTGGAGAAGGGAGCAGGGTATGACAAGCAATTAATCTTGTCAGTTGTCATGTTATCTGGAGTCGCTGCGCTGTTATTGTTTGAATAAAACTGTGGAGATCGATTGAAAAGAATGTTGAATAGGCTACTGAATCCATACGGAAAACGGAAGACGGCCTCACTTCAACACTAAAGCTTGTATTTGAAACCAGTTAAGTATAATCCAAGATTTCCTTTCCAAGTCAATCTTTGAGAAACAAAATCCAACTGTAATGGTCCTGGGTTTGTACTTATCAGTTTTGAGGGACCAGTCCCTGAGGTAAAGGAGAATTTCGTTGTGAGCCTTTCGCCCTCGGCTTGTACCTGAGACCAGAATTTGGTTGAATTTTGATACCTAGATCGTGACAGCATAACGTAACCATTTTAAACGTTTTAACTTGACGAGCGAGTGTATTTTTGACCGGGATTTTTGAACACAAATCAAAAAAGTATACACTTTTAAGTTTTTGTTGATACTTATAAAACTATCAATATCATAATGATAAAATGATGCACAATTTAGTTGTAAATTTTCTTACTGTAAGCCTTTTTGAGATAATGTAGTGATAGAATGAAATGTAAAATTTGACCAAATCTTTTGCACAAACTTCTAAATTGAAACGAATAATGATTGTGTTGAACGATGATGAGTTTCCTTTCTTTACTCTAAGTGATCTACATTAGTCGGTCTTTTGCATTTTTCAGTTATGAAAGTTAACCTTTAAACGTTTAGGCCTTTTTGAGAAACACCAACATTTATGGTTACAGATAAAAGCTGGCCATTTGGCAAGCAAGCAGCTTTAGCCTTGCTAATTACTTTCCTTGACAACAATAAAGTTTTAATTTAGAACTGTTGCTATGGCAACAGTCATTGGACAACACGTCCGCCATCTTGGCCGGCATCTTGAATTTTTCAAAAATTTCATTTTGAGCAAATTTGCAGCAAATTTCCTTGAGTTTAATAGAAAACATGCATTTATAGGCTCAATAGCAAAATATTCAAAAAGAAAATGAAATAATTGAAAATATCAGAAATTTTGTGAAAAAATTCTATTTTTTGGTTCAAACCTTGATTTGGATAATTAATTTTGCATAAATTATAAGAGATGGCGTCATCCAATTAACGTCAGAAGATGTGTTCTTAATTGGACTACAGGTACTGTAAGTTTCATTTTAATTGCTGCAAATCTTCAGATTTTAGGTTGGAAAAACCTAGGGGGTGGGGTACGTAGGAGCCCCCCAAAAAAGTTTAACCCTATCCAGTCCAGGGGGGCGTGAAATCCACCCCAAAGGTATTTTTCATCATAACATTAGAACAATTTGGATTTCAAAGGTCAAATTACACGAATTTTCCTAAAATTTTACAGGCAATCTTTTTAAGTGTGTTCCAACACTACCCTGGGTGTCCTGTTGCCATGGTAACCGATATTTTGGAGTGAAGATTGAAATATACCGGAAATATAACAGTTATATGACGTCATCATTACGTCATACAGCAATTTAATTGGAGTATGA
>JAOEHT020282350.1:0-10390 GCA_025448195.2 Parazoanthus atlanticus
ATGCATGCATGCATGCATGTATGTATGTATGTATGTATGTATGTATGTATGTATGTATGTATGTATGTATGTATGTACGTACGTATGTATTTTTGAGAATGGTCTTGTCTTGCATTTTTGTCTCTACCAAACTGTTTTGTTTGTTTCCAACATCTGATTTACATGAAACCAAATGCATTATCGCCTGTAACTGTATTTATTACATATACGGACACAAGTATTTTGTTGGAAAATACACAACTCATAAAATTTCATACGAAACTACATCGATTTCCGAAGTACTCTCAAAAATTTCCAAAAAAAAATGAGAAAAGCTTTCGACAATTTTCGAAGGTTTCCGAACATTTTTCAACAATTACCCTACAATTTTCAAAAATCATTAAAACGTTCTTGAGAATCTTCGAAGGTTTCCAAAGATTTTCGGAAAGTTCGTATTTTTGTCTATATAATAAAAGAAAATACGACGGCTTGACATTAGTTTTACTTTCTTGTGGAAAAACCATTTTACCCAGTTCATACAATATCGTTTGTACTACTAGAAAATACATTCCATATCTTCGCGTATAATATCCTCTAAATACTAACTAAATGAACGGTTCTCTACACAACACTGAGACGTTCAGTACCAAAGACAACTTTAAATATTTGCAGTGTGAAATTGTCCTATCTTTATAGCTGTATTGGTTCTTTCCATTTGTCTCAAACTCTGGCTATTTTCAGCCTCAATGTTCTTGAAAAGGTTACAATAAAACGTGTAACGAACTTGGAACTTCAGTTGGAATATTCGGGGTAAACTACAATGTAAAAATGATTCCGGTTTAGGGTACAGTTTTGATTATTGTTCATCGCGGCGATGTCAGTATTCCTCTAAACACCGTCACAGCACCAAACTCTTTTGTACTTAGTTACTGCTTTGTTAGAACGCCGGGCTTCGAGGACACGACTCAAATTAATGAAAAGAAAGGGCTAGGTTTAAGGTAAAAACGTTAGGGGCGGTCTTGGACCCACAATTTACAACATGACTTCTGACTGAGTACCTCATTTGGGTTTTGGCATTGTTCGTGTATGTAAGAGTTTCGGATGTCCAACAAATGTATTTTGTAACACTGGTCATATACATGAATAGCACAATTGAAAACGTTGACCCATGACCCACGACTCATAACTCATGACTCGTGACTCACTGACTTATGACCCATGGCTCACTAACTCATTGACTGATGACTGATGACCCATGACTTATGAGTCATAACTCATTGACTCATGAGAATCAAGGAAACAATGGCCTTCCGAGCTTAAGCCGACATATCACCAGTGCGTGTAACTTCTCTGTAAGTGCTGACAATTTCTACCAAAAGCTTGGTTTCACCTGCACGGCAAGTGCATTGCCTTGAACAAGAATGCATACTCCCGCGCAACCTGAGTAAGACAAGAAATAAGAGTTTAATACCCAAACCCTAGGTTTCACTGGCGATATTCTTGCAGAAATTCGCTGTACAACCAGCCACTAACTGTCAAATATCTGATCGATATGACAAGTACCATCTATCGATCGATAGTCGACATGGGTCTCTTTGTGAAAACAAGTTTAAAACCGACTTTCTAATAAATCCTTTTGAACATTTTACGCATGAGCGACACTGTAAGTTAAACAATGACACTGATTGCTTGCTTTCGAACAACTTGCAGTGTTATCTGAACGAAGGGTCAACTTATTTATTTGTACGTAATACACCACTAAAAGAAAATAAAGTAAAATAGATATACAATACATATTTGATCCATTTACGAAATATACTAATAATAAACATAAAAAATATTTCATAGTTACACAGAAGTGATGATTAAACGAGGAAAGAGGATAAAAACAGTAAAAATATTGGGTTACAAAACATCTGGGATTCTTTGTGGGTATTTTATAGGATGAAGTGCGCTCTCATATTCTTAAAATTGAACAAATAGAAAGTCACAAAACATGGCTGTTTGTCGAACTACTTGCAGTTTGGGTTTTCTGTGTTAAGATGTCTAAACGCACATCTTTGAAGAGCGTATGAAAACATTAAAAAAATTGAACAATTTTATAGAAGCAGGAGGTATACTTCACCAGTGTTGATCTTCAAAGCTATTCTCCTTACCTCATCAAAAGTGCCGTTTTCTTCGCCAAAATGACCCCCCTGACTATCCACGTGACACAGTATGGTAGGCTCATGTGGGCTCACTAGATCCCTAAACCCGTGCTTCATTACTGCCAGACTCCTGAGTTTAGCCACCCATTTGACTGGCAGCCAGTAGGGGACTCGTGTGTCCAACATTGACGTTGTCACGTACAACGATGGGTAAACCTGGTGGACAGTTCATTTAATAGTAATAATAGTAATAGTAATAATAATAGTAATAATGATACTAAAAAATAAATAACAACAACTACAACACTGATGGTTAATTGGGATTGTCGAAACGATTCTTGAAAGAAAACTAGAGAGACATAGGGTTGAAGAACAGAACTGTCCTACGGTTGATGCAGAAAGTCATCCCGTCACTCACTTCATAAAACAAACGAATACATGCATGTATGTATGAATAAATGAATCAATCAATCAATGTATGAAGGAATGAACGAAAGAACGAACGTTAACGATCGATAGGCCCAGCAACAGGATGCTAAAAAATTTCCTCAAAATTTGCTACAAAAAGTCCAAAACGTTGCCGAAGAGTTGCCGATTTTTCGCAAAAGTTCCAAAAAGTTGCTCACTTTTTAAACGTTCAATGTACAAACGAACTAACGAACGAACAAATGTACAAACGAACGAACAAATGTACAAACGAACGCACGAACGAACAAATGTACAAACGAATGAACGAACAAACAAATGTACGGACGAACGAATAAATGTACAAGCGAACGAACGAATGTAGAAACGAACGAACGAAAAAACAAATGCACAACGAACGAACGAACAAACGTACAAACGAACGCACGAATGTAGAAACGAACGAACAAATGTACAAACGAACAAATGTACAAACGAACGCACGAATGTAGAAACGAACTAACGAACGAACAAATGTACAAACGAACGATCAAATGAACAAACGAACGAATGTAGAAACGAACGAACGAACAAATGTACAAACGCACGAACGAACTACGGACGATAAATGTACAAGGGAACGAACGAACAAATGTAGAAACGAATGAACGAAAAAACAAATGCACAAACGAACGAACGAACAAACGTACAAACGAACGCACGAACGAACAAATGTACAAACGAACAACGAATGAATAAATGTACAAACGAACGAACGAACGCACGAACAAATGTACAAACGAACGCAGGAACGTTCAAATGTAAAAAAGAACGAACGAACGAATGAATGGACAAATGTACAAACGAACTAACGAACGAACAAATGTACAAACGAACAAATCTACAAAAGAACGAACGACCAAATGTACAAACGGACGAACAAATGTACAAACGAACGAACAAACATACGAACAACCGAACGAATGAACTTGTTTGTGAAGACGAATATCTCTTATGGTTTTTGAGATGACATAATACCTGTCTAACCGGTACTGTCTAAATATTAAGATAGCTTTAGAGGGACTTTACATGATGTCCTTACCTGCTTTGTGATGTTCTGGTAAGGACAGTATGATCTGATGCAATGAAAATCATCTTCGTTTGATCTGTTTACAAGGAACAAGATGATGTAAGTTCAACATCTTGACAGTACATAAAACGAATAGAAAACAGAGAGGGGAAGTAAAACAAAAGGTCCCTTTAAAAGATAACCCGGATGCGTTTCGTCCTGGAGTTGGTTTTGTCCCCATTCGATTACACGAACAATTTTTTCCCGGTACGAAAGTCTTCCCAAGACGAACTTCATCCCATTTGAAATAAACTCAAGAACTGGCTTTAAATTCCAAATCAACCAGAACCTATTGGTATTTTCATCCCGGGATTACATTTCATCCTGGTGCTTAGGCCAAGGATAAAATCATCCCGGGATGAACTCATCCCGCCTTGAAATCATGTAAACACTGCAACAAGGACTGGCCAGATAGATAGATAGACAGACAGACAGACAGACAGACAGATAGATGATTTCATAACGTGATGACACCTCATGCGTCGAATCTAATGCTGATGAGCTGCAGAGAAGAAATACATCCCAAACTATTTTAAGGCTTTCTTAGTAGTATGTTTTAATAGAACCATAACCCCGAAACAAGTCAGAGACTAAAATCAATCAAAAGTATGTAAGTTTACTCTTTCGTTTTATGCTTAATTCGCGGCTTGTGTATAAGACTCTTACATGCGAATTTTCCCCAGAGTTCAAGTAAGCTGTATATCTGTCTCACCTGGGATCTCCCCACTCTTCGTACTCCTGTGTAGTAAGAGGCAGCGACGGATCCAGCATTGCCGTTAACATGTCAATGAAAGGAACCTATTACATGAAAGAAGGAAATCTAACTGTAGTTCTTCTGCTGTTTTACAGGTTTTATGTTTTTACTCGTATCTTCTACTTCAAATATTTATTTTTATGAGTTTTTGTCATATATATATTTTTTTCACAAACGTAGACACATGCACTCTTGTTTTAAAAAGACAAATGTGCGAACACTATATGTTAGGTAGTTCTAGTGCTGGTTTCTCCTCTCTTGGAAATAAACAAATGTATCTTTGTAGACAGTATTTACGGGTCGTGTAGTGTTTGACGAACCCTTTCACCGCTGTTTCCAGCCAGATTTTCTTGTTCTGGCAACTGTTTTGAGGCTTTGACATTTTACTTTGCATCAAGAAGAGTTAAACAGGGCAACAATTCCATGACTTTTCCATGACCAAAGGTCATTTTCCTAAATTCCATCACTTTTTTCAGGTCTGAAAATCCATGACATTTCATGATCGTATCACATGTACCCTGCAAATTGTCAGTTGTGTTTCAATCAGGGAGCCTTGACTCTTTAAAAATAACCTTGTTCAAGTATCAGGCAAACAGTTATTATAACAGGTGCATAAATTATCACTTTAGCCAAAAGATTGTTATAATTTTTGCTCATTCTATAAAAATGTATGTGTACTTTATGTGTCTACAAACTCTTATTACAAGGCTTTAACAGCAGCATTATTTTTGGGAGCAGGTTTAATGGCAATATTTCGAGTAACAATGTTACTCTTTAACAACCACAGCTGGAGTGAAGTAAAAATTATAACGGCTTTCGATTTTTTAATAGGGGTAGTAGTTATACAAAATAGTTAATACATGACCAAGGCGCAGCAACATCATATCCGGTGAATGTGATAGCTAATGTAGAAGTTATACAATATATTTTTTTCATTTCATCATTTGTTACGTCTGTTCAGTACAAGCGATGAAACTGTTTTTTTTCCTTTTTGAATAAGATAAGCTTTACGTGTTATTCGCATAACTTCAACTTTGGCTATCATACTCACCGAATATAAAGTTGTTATAAATCTTGGTCATGTATTAACTATTTTGTATAATTATAATTATAATTCAAATTCGAGAGCCGTACTAAAACAAGAGATCAAACATTGAGTCAGTAGAATCAATACTACAGTTCAGTTTACGTCGTGAGGTCCTCTGCTTTCAAAAGACTTTACTGTATTAGTTCTGTATGTGTAGAAAAAAGTCTTGAATGTCTGAAACTCTTGGTGTCTATAAACAAAATTTGAATGCAGAACTATTACAACAACATCATTTTGGGGGCAGGTTTAATGGCAATATTTTGAGCAGCCGTGCTACTCTATATCAAGCCCTCTTACTGTATGTGTTCTGTTTGTGTATTGTATATGTGTACTGTATGTGTACTGTTCGTGTACTGTATGTGTACTGTATGTGTACTGCATGTGCATTGTATGTGTACTGTATGTATACCATATGTGTACCGTATGTGGACTTATGTATAACGTATATGCACTGTATGTATACTGTAAGTGTACTGCTAGAATTCGAATAAAACTTCGCTCAGATGTAGCACTTTTTTATTGAAAAGGAAAATTCGGTTTCTTTAATAGATTGAGCTTGAAAGTCAGAACTGAAGTCCAGTTAAGATACTCGGCTAGAAACATACTGATAAGCGTGATTAATGTTGTGTTATTTTCTCGATGCGTTTGTATATTTGTAAAACCCTAAGGGTAAAGTAAAACTATTACTTTTACCGCTACTGTTTAAGTCTTAATCATGTTTTGCAACACAAATTTACCTTTGGTATGTTTCAGCAAAGTGTCCGAATTTTTGTCCGAAATGTGTCCGAAATGAGGTAAAAAGTGTCCGAAAACTAATCGTCCGAAATAAAATGTCCAAGTAATGTATGTATCGTATTTCCAACGTAAATGCACTGTATGTATATTGTATGTGTACCGTATGTGTACCGTATGTGTACCGTATGTGTACCGTATGTGTACCGCAGGTACAGATGCAGATGCAAGTACAAGCTCCCACCTTTAGGACTGCTGCTTGAAGTAGCGCGGGTGATCGGTTGCAGACAGCCGCGACAGTTAACCCACCAGCACTCACACCCCGCGCAGCAGTACGTTTAGGGTTGGAGTAACCCATCTTGTGGAGTCCCTCGATGCAGGCTTCAAAGTCCTGTTGGTACAGGTAAGTGCAATGTGAAAAGGAAGAAATGCAATAAAGAAACATCAAGGAAACACACAACACGGTTGATGGCAGTGCCTCAAATTGTGATATGTGATACTTTATTCGTACTAATTTTCGCAAGACTTCATTTTCCCAATTTTAAAATAATCGCGAAAGGTCCGCGTAAAAAGACTGCCGCGTCAGTGCTCATACTTCAGTATGGCATCGAAAACGATTTTTCTGTCAAATAGCGAAATTTAAATTCCACGAAATATGCCTCTTCCATTTTCGCGAGATTAAGTGTCCACAAAATTTGTATGACTAAGGTAGACCAAATGTTAGTTTATACTAAGAAATCTAGTTTCTGCCTCCCTTATGGCCATCTTTTGGGTCAATGTTTCCAGTCTCTCACTACTGACTCACTTACTTGTTTTTAAATTTTAAACCATTGTTTAAATTCATATTATTATGCCTGCATTATTGTAAAAACTTTGTGTTATCGATTCTCTGTAAATGTTTCAAATATTTTTTTCCGTTCGAGTATTTTAATAAGAAAAATTATAGCCATTTACCATGAAAGAGGGAAAAAATGCAACAAATTAAAAACTTGTTGTACTGGACAAACCTCGCACTAAAATTTTGTTATAACCAGTGTTCACTACAGATACGTTTTCGACAAAAAAAGGTAGCAGAAAACCCAATTAAGAAATACAGGAAATGAGTGGGAATTAGTGCAAATTGCAATCTCTTTGTCCCTTTTTACTTGGTATACTTGACAATTTTAGTGATTGTGTGACAGCGCAATTATAGTAACTGATTAACCGCAAAATCGTCTAAAGTTTATAAAAGCTGGAATTATAAAAACATAATTTTAATTTGCAGTCACAAAGCACCAAGTATGACAAAATAATAAAAAATATATATATATATAACAGATACCTATGCGATAAACAAAAACTAACATTTAACAAAAGGTACAATTCGTCTCTCACCTCTAAACTTTTGTGCTTATTATGCAATCTGCCTCGGCGATACCACTCTCGACCCAGTTCCCCTCCACCTCTGTAAAAGCAAGAGGTCAAAATGAGAATAAAATTGATCAAACAACATCAACCAAGAGAAGAAGCTCCGCCGTTTTGATACTTGACGAACCCACCCCCGCAGCAGTATGATGTGGTCATGGATGTGACACAAACATCCGGACGTTTTAGTTACTTTGCTTAGAAATGGGCTGAAGAAGTTCCACAGAGACAATAAAATGCAGAATTTGCTGCGGCTACCTTACGTCAATACTGAAGCGAAAAAACAAGTCGCGCAAGTTATGCCTGCACGTGCTGTCGCTAGAAATCTAAAACTGTATTCCAAAAATTTATGGTTTGATTTTATGGAACTTCACGGAATCAAATGTTCTGTCATATTACCATATTTTTTGATAGACTGCGGCTCTAGGTTAAAATGGCGGATTGTACAGGAGTGACAGTCGTGGAAAAGAAATGCTCGTAATCGCTTTCGTGGAATGTTTGCTGTGCTCTACGTTATTGAACAAAGAAACGAGACAAAATTTGCTGTTTTCTTTTGTATTCCAGGTGAAAACAAAAAGTAACTGCATTTCTGGGACCTTCTTCGCCAAGAGATACGAGTTATCAAAGTTTCAGTCGAGAAAGATCGAGCGCTGGCGTAATTCAACAGGCCTGTTTTGATTTGGATTTTACTCGTATCTTCAAGTTCAGCCATTTGTTCTTAAATTTTGTGATATAATTATTTCACGAACGTAGACACACTCTTGTTAAAGTGTGCAAATACTATATAGGTCTACAGTTCTAATGCTGGTTTCTTCTTTCCGGGAAATATATGAATATATTTTACATTAAACAGTTTTTGCGAATAATGTAGTGTTTGACAAGACCTGAAACAACGTTTCTACCCGTCTTTTTGAGTTTATATTCTTCTTCCTATATTCTGAGGAGATTCCTGCGTCCGACAAAATAATAGTTTGGCCTACCATTCGTTGTTTCTCTTACACTTTGCATTAGTATCCACTATAAGTCTCAAAAAAATTGTGTTGTTTGTTTAAATTCAATTGCTAGTAGTTAATTGAACCGAAGTGATACTATACTCACAACAGAGTGAAACATGAGGCGTGGGCTTATTCTAAATGGATGATGATGAGGGACTGTTGTTGACAACGCACCTACCTAACATGGCAAAAGGCTAGTAGCCATCCCCTCGAGAGTAAGCACATTCTCTCGGGTGCAAACGCCATGTTAACATTCATCCCATAAGCACCTGTTATAAAAAAGTGGAAAGACCACATTTAGTGGATTTTATAAACTTTGTAATTGATGTGAATATTTTATATTTTAAGCTTCTAACTGAAGTGATGTAAGTGTTTTTTATTTCTTTTTGATACAATTTGTGTGATATCTTGACGATTTTTACCGACTTACTAAAATGCAGATGTAGATGTGTAATTAGAAGGTAACCATGACGTAAAGAAGATCGGCTATTAATAAAAGTCAGTTAATGTAATTTACTTTTACAAATTAGGGCATAATTATATAAAGCGCACTCTGATTGGCTAATGGATGGCAAAAGTAGTGTTTGTAAGAGAAGATGAAGACGCTCGTTTCATTTCACTTTTTATAGAAGCGTTATAAAACGCTTCTTGTGTCTATGTGATATAAACATTCCGGAAGTTGTAGAACACTACGCAAAGCAAGAGAAAGTTCGCCTAGTGATCCTCTTATATTCTCTCGTGTTCAACAACTTCCGGAGTTTTTAAATCACAGTTTGTAGACGCTAGCAGCCGTTTTATGAAGCTTACTTAAATCACTATTTACCGTATACGTGTAGCAACATTGGGTTCTGGCCGTTCATTTTGACACTTTTATCGCGGAAAACTGTTACAGGTATCATAGTTCCATCCTGAAATTTTATACATATAGTCAGTTTTAAAGCATTACAAAATGTACTGCCGCACTTTGTGGGTGTCACACTTTGTAATGTAACATACATACATACATACATACAGACACACATACATACATACATACATACATACACACACACACATACATACATATATATATACATACATACATACATACATACATACATACATACATACATACATACTGTCGCACTTTGTAACAGTGTTGCATTTTGTAACGTATTGTCGCACTTTGTTGCAGTATCGACTTTGTAATGTTCTGTCACACTTTGTAAGTGTTGCACTTTATGTTTTGTCACACTTTGCAATAACGCCGCATTAGGTATAATATTCCTGTCTCCTTTTGTAATCAATAACCAGTTGCATATTGTGATAAATCGGCTGTCACACTTTGTAGTATGTTCAAGTCGCACTTTTAATAAACAGTTTAAATGATTCGTTATGAGGCTTTTCTGTAACACGTGACTTGCTGATTTACTGAAGATGAGCAAAGTGATCAACTGAAAATTGGGAAGGTATCGGGAAGCGATTTGGATGTTTGCTACTGTAAATATCATCTGATACTTTGAATATATTTGCAAAAAACATTCGTAAAAATTACAAAAAACACGGTACATTGCAGTAAACTGAGGCACATAAACTACTACATCCCGGGCAAAAGTTGGTACAGCTTTCACACTAACTTGTAAGAACCACAAACCTTGCTTGGTATTTCTATCCTGCTGCAAAGATGATCAATACTTTTAAATGCATCTAATTTCTTTTTTGGAGTTAAGTCACTCTGCATAAAAATAAAACAAAGGAAAATTAACTGTTAACATATTT